>JACJUY010004055.1:20093-56104 GCA_014220935.1 Platorchestia sp. MABIK | reverse complement strand
TTAGTAACTTATTTCAAATGCACTGTCAAAATCAGATTAGGCAAAGGAAAAGAACTCATTTTTGATGTGCCTTGCTGTCAATCATTTTTTGATTCAACATTTTACACGTGTATCACGATACCAATGTGTTATTATCAGTTAAGGATGTTTTAGGTTAAGGTGTTTTAAAAACCAATGTATCGACATTTCATGTTTGTACTCTATTGAAAATAAATATTTTTTTTTCTTTCTTCTTTCTTTCGTCTGCATGTGAGTGCGGTAGTTCCCCACCAGAGAGGACGCGTGTGCACTTCTTGTTTTCTATCTTTTTACGCTCATCAATTTTCTCTTAGCGTTCGAGACGGGAGATTAGGCTATTAATTTTCTTGTCTTGGTCTTCGAGAATCTGCTTGTATTCTAATTCTTTTTCCAATAGTGTTTCAAAGAATGTTTTAATCTCACTTATTTCATTTCGTACTTTTTTATTTCGCTTTGAAACGTTGTCATTACTGAGTCGAAGTGTTTCATTAGAATAGTGACCACTTCCTTGCCTTCTTTTGATAAACAAGACACATCAGTGTACGCTCCAAACTTTGCCTGAGACTCACTGCTTCTGTTACGTCTTTTGTTCTCGGGCGCCATCTTGAATCTTGAGAGAGCTAGGTTCCATGTGAAGATGAGAATTCAACACTTTTGAGAGGGAATATTACACGTTTAGATTGATAATTATGAAAATGGGAAGTTTAATTCACATTTGGATCGTCATGGCGAAAGTGGGTACACATTTAGCTAGAAGCACATAGTTTCTAACCAATGAAGGCACTTTGTTGCTGAGCAAAAACAAGAAACGTCGTCACTGCACGGCGTCACGATCACACGAGCCTTAATGTGCATTATTTGAAGATCAATCTATGTTATTCAGACCTGCAAGAACACTCATTAACTTTACTAAAATCATGATTCATGTTCGCAAAAATAACATCACAAATAACGTATGAGAGATGGGAAATACTAACCAATGACGTACTGGTTTTGGCCCTGTTATTCATCAATCGCATGTCACGAGGTGGAGCCGACGTTCTCTTTCGTCTCACCTGTACTTTAATGAGGAAGCCTTAGGAAGCTGCACACCTGCGTCGTCTTCACAGATGCGGGACATCAGGCAAAACTCAGGTGCTACACAGTGAAGCCTGCAAATCTGATCCTTTTGAATTTCGTTCATAATTTAAGGAAAAGTTACATATCATTTAGTCTTCCAAGCGCTATTAAGTCGTCGCTGGGTGCATAGACAGAGTTGTTTTCCTCTCAATTATTATTCGATGTCAGATTTCACTTTGAGCCTTTCGTTAATTTCACATTAAATCACTCAGGTAACAAAGCAGTTTCTATAGTTTCTGAGTTAAAAAAATTGTTCACTTCATTTTCTGAGCGACAGGCAATTTGCTAGAGAGCGTAATTACTGAGCGAATTTCATTTTCAGGATCATGAAATTTATTTTTAAAAACAGTAGCCCAATTTAGGATCCAGTCATAGGACAAAACGGTACTCGGGCTTCCACGATCGAGCGTGACTTAAAGCAAACCGAGAGCTGATAAGAAGTTGTGCCCTTCCACAGTTTATTGTAATGGGGCTCTAATTTCGTGAGGCAAAAAGTAGTAGGTGCATAAATAAATGTTTCTAGTGCGTCAGTAACAATACCTACAACACACTCAAACTCTCAGCTGATATGATAACAAATTAAACGAGTTTTACAAATGAGGGTTCCAATGAGCACATTCTCTGTGTAATCGAAAGAAAGAAAATCAGTCATTCTTAATCATTCTTAAAAAGTAGACACATGAAATTTGTTCCAACGTTTGTTTTCTGATATTACTCAACATAAAGGTCTTTAACTGGTAAGTAAACCATTAAAAGTATCATAATAGTCATGTCAATGGTTTAATAAAATACAGATATAAAAACAGAGAAAGTATTCCCTTGGTGAATTCCACTGTGTGCTCAAAATCATACAAATAAATATCACAAAAAATAGAATAGACGTGGAAGGAGCGCTTTGGGGAACATTGTGTACATATACATTGACTCATGAGCTAAGCGAATCAGCGATAGTAACCCATGTTACCATGAAATTATCATATAAACCCTCTCAATATAATGACAGATGAAGACAACGGACCGTATTATACCCTCATGATTAACGATAACAAATTTCTATAATCAACAAGTGCGTATAGGAACGGGCGGAGTGCTGCTGCATGGGACCACAGCCCCAGACCCATGCTGAGAGCCCCTACTTAGCAGTGCTGTGGTAAGCTGGGCCGTATTTCGTCTCCGTCAGCGCACATTAAAAAAATATAAAGCGATTCCAATTATCTTACGAATTGAGAGCGTGTAATTCTCTAACAAAATCACCTGATCGCATTTTATTCAGTTCTAAAGCATTTTATGTTCTAAAATATAGAGCTTTTCAGTTGCAATCCAATACATATAATTTCACGGGATTTTAGTACATAAATAATAATCGTTTATTCACAAGTAGTTGGTCAGCGAGGAAAGAAATACACCGTCCATGGTAGAAAGACCCTCAGTTAGGCTCTCCCAACATTTATAATAAGACGGAATCAGAGTCTTCGTTTCGCAAACCAGAGCAATAACAAGAATGGATCTTAGAAAATCAGAGAAACTCTCACAAAATACATTGCTCTGACAAGGGCGACCAGCAGTTGTCTAAAAAATATCGGGCGACGTTCCAGTAGATGTCCGAGTGTAAGGCGAGTGTGGCTAATTATATCAGTCGACATGTGTAGTTGAACTCACACTAAACGATTCGGATAACGAAAAATGACAAAGGAGGAGCTCTGTCTTCGATTTTGTGAAATTTGTTTTGTGAAAAAAGAATCACAGATAATTTGATCGACCATGTTTGGTTAAATATGGCGTTCATTCATGTGAGCGGATGGGTTGCGACTAGAGCACCATGGTTTTTTTTGCTCGAGGAAGAAAAACCGTATCGCTGTCCCAGCTATTAAATGTGTTCCTATAAATCGCTACTCAAACAACGGTAGGTGTCTAGGTGAAATGTAGATCACAAAGTCATCGACAAAGAAAGAAGAGATTACACTTTATTGTTATTACTCAGATTCCACAAAAGCAAAAATGAAATGCAGTTGATGACTGTTTTGATCTGAGTCGTAAGGAGAGAAAACTGGATCCCGATCCTGACTGAAATAAAGTTGTTTTCAAAATTCATCATAGGTATTCTTCCCAATTTTCCCTTAGGCCAACATCGCAGAAAATTCAATATCGCCGCGCATTGTCGTAAGCTTTTCACATATCGAAGATAACCGATTTGGAATGTTTGCCTTGAGTCTGGTATTTTGAATTGTGATTCTGCAGTATTATTTAGGCATCCGTAGTTTCATAAAAGGACTGAAATCGCAATTGTACGGATGAGAGCTGGCCTCTCGCCAGCTCTTGAGCCTTACAATGACTGTTCTCTTAGGAGTCAATACTTAAGAGTCTTTTAAATTTTATTCTATGGAGATAGGAAATTACTCATGTTTGATGGGTACTTCTTTTATCGCCTTATTAAGAATGACGTCAGGTCCTGGGTGACAAGTTCTTGCAGAGCGTTGAAGATCTTCAGCTATGTTATGGGGTTGTTGTAAGCGTATCGTTCATCAGGTGTGAAGTTTTGACGAAAAGTTTTTGAGTTAATTGTTTATTAACGTTGAGTGATGAGATGGAAAGTAGGTTTAATGTCTTTCATTGCTCGCAGCAGCAAAGTATTTGGCAAACCCGGCAGTGATGCAACAGAAAGCTTAGGTAACTTTTGCCATTCCAATGAAGAACAGATTGAGCATGGGATTTTTTGCTCTCATTTTCTGCTTCCTCTGCCACAATTTCGTTGTCATTGTGTGAGTATTTAGAGAGGACACATGACGTTGTCGTAAGATCTTCCAGGCTTTATTCACCAAAAATATTGTCCTAGCTCTACTTAATTCTTTGACGTAAAATCTTGACCGCCAGAACACGGCGGCGCTGGTATCGACGAAAAACTATTTTTTGCTTAAAATTGTCACAGGAACGTTTATAATTCCCCCACAATGCTCGGCGCATTATATAGCCCTCTTTTGAGCGAAGTGTGATTATTTAACAAGGAAAATCGTAACACCTCATTCACATTCAAGTCACTGTCTTCTATTTTCAAAGCTTCGAAAGTAGTTCACTCAGCCTATTCAATCAATTTGTGAGACTCAGTGGACAATGGAGTTAACAGTGTCAAAACTGCGAGAAAATGATCGCTTCCATGTGCATTCTCCAGTAAGGTCCTAGGAAAATCATTGAAGATAGCAGGAGAGGAAAAGTAGAGGTATGACTGAAAAGCATCCAGTTCGTAAATGGATCTGAGTTATGGATCCTGTACATAGAATGCAAGTAGCTGCAGAGGAGACTAGGTTTGAAGAATTTTACGACACTGACCATTGAGGTTATTGCTCGAACGGAATGTGTTGATTTTTAAAGTCACTGTCCAATAAAAAGGTCTGCTGTTATCGAGTCGAACCTATCAATTCTACAATAGTGATGGCATACGCTGGACAATTTAGAGGCTACACAGACAGATTAAACTCCAACCTGAAAGCTATCGCTTGTAAGGAGGAGTTGACGAGCAATCTATGATCATCAATATCACGTCTGCGATCAGCAATGTGACGTAGAACAGCTAAACTCGTCCCAGGCACACGTTTGTTTCGGGAGAAAAAGGTTCGGGAGCACTCACCGCAACAGCCAGTTGAACATTTCTATCATCTGGCGAGTCATCCGGATCAGAAAGCGGTCGGTTAGTTGGGCCTGAGGCACTTAGACATGTGAAGTGGACAACACCTGCTAAGCTAGCGCGCTGTTGACTATGTAAGCTTACTTCATTTATCAGTGCCTGTCGGACGTATCGGGTCGCAATCTTCCGCTGTGCTCCACCATTGGTGAACTTGTCCACGGACTGTTCATCGAGGACTTCTTCCCGCTTGTAAGTCAAACAGCTTATGGATGAAAAGTAGTGGGGTATGAGAATTAAATGATCTAGATTCTAGATGGATGGGAAGGAGGTAATTCATGCTGATGTCTGGCACATTAGTAGCATGATCTTTTTGTAGGTATGTACAAGCACCGTCTCTGAAATGCCGACATTTATTGCACCGTCTAGGCCTGTACGTACTGTCTCACAGCACATTTCATCCAACCTACGAAAATCTCAGCAAAGAATTAAACTGAATGATTCATTTACACTAGTTGAAAGAAACTCATTTTCTTATGCAAGAGATTAGTCGTATTAACCAATTTTAATTTTAAGGGTGCATCTAGATAAGCCCCCGTGAACCTGTGCCTCAGACTCCAATAATTGTCGACGTCGTGGAGCAGGCTGGTGGTCGACGAGTAAGGACCCGAGGCGAGCTTTGTCGTCTTCGCTACGAGCTCTCCGACACCCAGCTAATGTCTAGCTCCTTTGCTGAGGAGCCAGCACTGAGGAGGGAGCTGGGGCTTAGAGGGCAATCGCTCGCTCCAGCGACTGGACGGCCTGTCGTCGGTTTTCTCTGCCACGTTCGTCGGGTTCGGGTTGACCTCCCTCAATAGTCTAGTGAGGGTGGGTTGTGATGATGAGTCGGTGTGCTCGTCTTGAACGTTCTTTACTGGCTTCTAATATGGCTGTAGATTCCCTGCTGTACCTACAAATAGAGAAAGATCTACCTTCGCAAATTCAAAATTAGATTTATTTCATGTGTTCATTGGGTGTATCGAATCAAGCTCTGCTGACTCAGGAAGTACATTAAATTACTACTGAATTTTTTTTCTTTATTAGTTTGTTCCCCATCTTATATGCTATTTACGTGCCGGTTTCTTATGCCTTGACTTTGCTTAAAGTGCATACTCTCCACAGGTCATAATTATTGACGAGATAAGAGTTATTGACGAGACAAGAGATAAGATATGGATCCTAGATCCATCGTTGGCTGCCAACAGGTGGACCAATCTCCGACATCGTCCCCTCTTATACGTCCACGACGTGCTTTTATCTGAAGAGCGCAAGATCGTTTCTTGGTTATTTGTGTTCTTAAAGCTTTGACAATCTGAAATAATTTAAATTCTTGCTTTCTATCATTATCTTTATCCCTCAATCAATTTTTGCAATAACATTCCTATGTTTTCCTTTTTATTTCACAAATTTTGACTGCCTTTAGAGCCTCAAACCTTCGAGAATTTGATCTGTTGTCAGAAACATTTCATCAGTAAATTGTACTTTTAATTTGGTAAAGACTTTTACGAGGGAAAGTATGATACATCCCACGATCCTCTTTATGCGTCAGGATTTTAGCCGTAATGTGAGAATAGATTTCCTGGAGAAGAAAAGGCCCATCAAATTTCAACGCTTTTACAAATGAGTATTTGAAGTGAGGGCTAAGCTTCAATGCATTTCCAAAGTTTGTGACTTTCTTGAGAATAGAATGTTTAGCAGCTTAACTCTCTTAAACGCTCTATATTTTTAGACCAAAAATGCGTAAGCCGTAATTGGGCAATCGTTGATTTTTGATGATTGAGTGACCGTTTAATTTCTTGCTTGACTTAAAAGATAGTTAACGCAATTTTTATGGAGCTTGAAGAACTACGAAAAACAAATTTCAAACACTCGGGCCCCAGGGGTCACCAGACTTTCCAGCTCTAGGGTCATACTGATTACTCCAGTAAGTTCCAAGGGCTAAAACCGTTTAAGGATTCCTTCCATTTTTTATCCAACTTATCACAGCAACAACAACAACAATACCGGACTGATCACACAGGCGGCGGGATTTGGCCCTCGAGCCGTAGTTAGAAGCCCACTGCACCATTGATGGCAAATTTGTTCATGGCTCACATTTAGTGTAAAGTCAGATGATGTATCATGCATTTAAAGCGTTGTCCTGAAGTGAAAATATGGTAGCAGAGATTAGGGAAGTAATTAAACAGTGTAAGTAGTTAAGACAAGTATAAATGGAATTGTAATTAGAGCCTTTATACCACGATAACCCGGTACCACATGATAATTCATGGGAAGTGGTAAATGAAGGAGAAAGAAGCACTTAAGATCTCATTCACGGACAACTTCTTCTAGGGTTAAGTGTGTGATAATTTCTAATATCGTTAAACATCATCATGCAATGGTCGCAAATGCTCCAGAATTGGAATGTAACTAAAAAAAGAAGAGGAAAAAATAAAGAAAAACAGTTTATTTCCAATAAAGTTGAAACATGAAATGTTTAACATTGGGTTTTAAAATATCTTAACATTATCATCCCTAGTTGACACCCATACATGGGCATCGTAATACCCACGTCACATGTCGAAACAAAAATGATTGAGAGAAAAGCACAAAAAAAACGTTCCATTCGTTTCGTTAATCTTTTTTGACAATGCATATAAATACAAGTAACCAAGAAAACATAATCCTATAGTGACGCATTGTTGATAATCCTCTCGTTAGTGCGCACTTGTATTGACATATGAGCATACGAACATAAGAACTAGTGATGTGAGGGATTGATGTTAAAAGTAAAATGGGCAGATTAAAATCTTTTTACGTCCAAGGCTACTAGGTCGACATTCGGGATCGTGAACTGTTCGATATAAAACGCCAAGAAACAGTGGCGAAAAAATTTATCTTCGAAAATAATCCGATCACTCAATTACACAAGCGAAATTTAAGAGGTTAAAATGTGCAACAAGAAATATCCAAAGGTAGGTTTTACCAATATAAACTTTACTGATGAGAGCCAATCCACGATGGACGGAAGAGATGGAAAAGCAATTGATCATCACGCTAAGTGTTTAGAGGTCAAGAACCACAAAAAAGGCTCTGCCCTTACCAAGGAACGAGTGAGACTTTGGGCTACAAACAATGCAAGTAAAGTAATAGCCACAGAGAGTCAAAATTCATTAAGAGCCCTGTTCCCAGTTTTACACGAATTTCTGTTATCATGATTGGTTACGGAATTTGTTTCATACAAGTTTTTTTTTTTGCATGCCAAAGCTCCCGATTGCAACTCTGCTTTCAACCCTGGATGGTTAGATATGAAAGGCTTTAAAATTAAATGGATGAGTGGTTTGCCATTCAAAAGCCCTGATTTGAACCCCGTCGAAAACCTCAAGTATTAACGTTCGAGAAAACAGTTCAAGAATGTCAGGAGAAATCCTAGTGAAAAAGAGAACAGAAAAAAATTAAGTGCAGCTGCGAAGCATAAAGTTATCAAAAGTTCGAAACTAACCTCATCAACTGTTGATGGAATTATGATATCGAATCATTAGAAAAAGTGAACGTCATCGTGCATCTACTCTACTGTTCTTCTATTTACCACTCCATCATTATGTTTAATTTAAATAAAAATTACGTAAATTTCTGTAATTGAACACTCATTCCTCTTGGAACCGTGACATTATGAGCTATTTGGCAAGTTACAGAATTCAACTTTATTTGAGTTAGAGGAAGAAGTCTTAAAATTGTTTTCTGACAATTAGCAACAAATTTAAATGAACTTTTTGTAATTAAAATGGGAAGTTATTAGGACGCTGTGTAAATCCCTTGACGGCTTCGAGATCATTATTTTCTGGAAGTATTATAGTATTCGAGTTATTTGTTGATTCGATGCTACCGTAGCGTGTAAGATTGTTTAACCTTTTAAAATGTTTTAAAACTTCCGAACCCACTACCTTTCGAGACAAACTAACACTTTTGAAAATTTTAATTTGATGCTCCTACAAAATACTTGATGCTCTCTCATAAACTACATTGCAACGAGCGAAGAAATTTGGGAGCGACCTGCGAAGTATCCTGCTCTTATTGGCCGCGCACCACTGGTAAGACTTTCCCGTTTTAGGAACTCTTGCTTTTTTGTAAACTATGTAAGAGAAATTTCCCGAACATACAAATTGTTATTATGAGCGCACATTTCAACAGAAACCGTTGTACGTCACAGTCATATGATGCTCATTAATCATGTCCGTCGTAACAAGCGCAGGATTGCACGTAGAAATGGTGAAATTTACGGCAGGGGCCAAAATTTATCAAAATTCATTGGTATCTGTCTTTCATTTCAAAACAATTTGTTCGAACATAAATGTAATTGTAAGCAGTGCCCGTGAAAATCATTGTGATTGTGTTGGAAACAACAACAAAACAGAAAACTGACTAAAACGACTGCAGTGATTTAAAATTGCTGCTAGCAATGCTGTAGCTTTATCTTTACCAAGGAACTTATTTTGTATTCGTTCAATGATGTACCGTGGCGTGCAACACTTGTGCGGGTTATTTATTTTGTGCTACGCACTGATAAATACATGTGGTGACTGAATGCGTTCCCTGATCATATTGAATGTACTAAAATGACCATGTATATCAAAAAACATTACCTGTGTTCAGATGACCATCATTTATGACTATAGTAATTGGAACAACGCAATTCTGGCTTATATAGTGATACTTTTAAGAAACAAAAGCTTTCTCTACCAAATTATTCTGTTTTACTACTTTAGAATAAATAAACGAGCTATGCAACAAGAGAATGGAAGCTCACCAAAACTCCAGTAACATAGGATCATCATTTAAGGTCTGCATTTACCATGGTAATGCGTTACTGTTCAATGCTGCACGCATCAAGTTTTTCGGCCACTCATTCAAGTCATTTCGAAAATCATGGCATCCCACTTGTACTAGCGAATCCGGAGATTAGAATACCTCATTATTCGAAGCAGTTATAGCACTGTAACATTGAACAACAGAAAATTCACTTTCCTCTTCTACTGTGTGTTAGCAAAATACTAATTTATGGAATCAGTAATAAACTTTTTACTTTTTAGCTTCCTTCCACTAATAGCACCTATCACTAGAGTTGGACTACGAACACTGCCTGTATATTGCAGAATAGGTTCACTCGCACGCCCTGACCACCTGTGCCTTATGCAGTATTGCACAGATGTCGGCAACACAATCTTAGCTGATCAGTGTCGTAGCAAGTGGTTCAAACTACATCATTCTGGGGAAATACAATACACAACGTGCTGTTTTGATAACAAGAAATTGAAGAGCTTGGCTGAACAAAGTAAATTTACCTGCAGAGGTACAAAAAAAATAGATCCAAAAGAACTTTTCGAAATAGATATAAACAAAAATATGATTCGAAACGGAAGTACAATTTCAAAACAAACGTGTTTTCTCAAAAATCTATTAACGACAAAGACAATTCAAAACGAAAATGAAAATCATTAGTAAGGTCGCCCAACACAAAAAATTCAGAGCGAAGAACTAACTTTGAACCCCTTTAGAACCAGCCCCTGTTTACAACACTTATCAAAAAGTAAATGCAAAAGTCTTCGATGAAGGATCCAGAACCAAATAAATTAACGTTCAGGTGTGAGGTCGTGCCTTCCTTCATTTGCAGGTGCCAGTGTCAGATGGAGACAATATCGTGTCAATTGATTCGAAAAATGTTACGCTCACTGTAAAAACTCCAAAGTAGTCGAACGTGATGGTATTGACTTTCAATATATTGAAGATAGTTTCCCTGTTACAGCTCCAACTACTCGTTCGGTAATCAATACACTAATAGTAACTAATAAGTTCCACAATAAATGAAAACACTCCATAATTAAACTGTTGCACAAAGCAGGTAATGTTCATAGAGCAACAAACTTCAGGCCTATAATCTCCTTACCTGTCTTGTCTAAAATATAAGAGGAAGAAATCTTAAATCAGCTTTCATCTAACCTAGATGAATCTAATTAACATCATTGAATCAATATGCCTGTAGGAGGAACACTAGTTCTCAAGACTGTCTGCTCAACGTCGCAGAAAAAATAAACAGTGATATCGATTGAAAAAATGTAACGCTCTTACTGCTGATTGATCACACCAAAGCGTTCGACAGCGTCGAACGGAAGCTACTTGTGCAGAAAGTATTGAACCGAGAAATGGCAGTGGTTTGTAATTTCCCTATCAAATCAATCTTATGCAGTCCACTAAGAGAACAAAGTGTCCCCATTCATTCAGCACAATTTTGATGTTCCTAAAGGATCTAATCAAGGGCTGCTTCTTTTTTCTATTTACCTAAATAATTTCCCACCGATGCCTTCATACACACTGATTTTTATCCATGCAGATATCGTTTCCATTCCATCGATAGGTTCGGCGGTAAAATTACCGACGACGCAAATAGGAGATGAAAACCTCTTACCCTGCATGAAATCGTGGTATTATCAAAATGTTCCCAAGGCATTATTTTGTATTCAAAAAAGCAATTAAATATTAACGAATCTGACTTTAACGGTAGCGAATGATTAAAATATGCAATTAGGAAATGTGAAAAATTTGTGTATTTCGTATAAAAAACATGATAGACGAAAAATGCGGATTACTTGCCATTCAGTCTTTAATGCAATTGCGTTTTGACTATAGCAGCCTAGTATAGGGAGACATGCCTCAAAATCTTCAAAGAGAGTTTGCAGAAATGTTTGAATTTCGGGTAAATGTTGTATGCAAAAGTAAATTCAAGAAGAGCAATCATGCATTCCCTCTCCTAAATAAACTCGGCTGGACCCCTATTCAAGAAAGGCTCTGCACTCGTAAAGCCAAATACGTCTCTTTTTCTTTATACCTCTCTCAGAACAGTGCTGATATTGTACAATTCCTTCCCTTCCCTCGCTGTAATGAGCCGAAATCCAAACTTAAAAAATTATGCACATCTGAACTACTGTTCCTCTGACATCGGACAAAAAGCTCGGTCAATATCAGGGACTATACTGTTGAGCAAACTTCTACAAAGTCTAAAAATCTGAGGAACAATGAAAGACTGCAATACTAAAATAGCTCGTCATTTTGCGTCTCAACAATAACTGTGAGCTGCAGAACATACTGAAGATGCAGTTATGAAATACTTTCTCACGCTACTGTCCATTGCTCAATTTTTAATCTAAAGTTTTGATTGAATGTTCATGTGATACGATGTATTGTATGCTAGGACATATTATCTACGTTCGCAAGCAGCTAATGAAAAATTGTTAAGCTGATGATTTTTGTTTATATTTTAAATGCTTCTTTGCATTTAACCTGAAATTGTTTTGATCATACCGCGATTTCATGCTATGTAAGAGGCTTTCAGATCCTATTTGCATCATCGGTAATTTTATCGACGAACTTGTCGTTACTATTTAATCATCATCTGCATGTATAGAAACTTCTATGTTGAAAAGTCATTGAAGAGAAATCATGAAGTAAGAATAAGAAAATGGAGTGGACCTAAAATAGATCCTCGAGGAACGCCAAAATTGCTCTGAATAAACGGAGACAATTTGTAATCTTTGAAAACTGAATGAAATCGTTTTGATGGTAACTTTCAAACCACAGTGTGTCCATTCCTAGGTTCAGCATTTTGTTTATAAGTGGCTTCCGTTTGACGTTGTTGATTGCTCTGGAGAGATCAATCAGTGGTAAGAGTGTTGCAATTTTTCGACTGATAACATTATATTTTCTATGTGATGTTAAGCAAACCGTCTTGAAACTTTGTGTTCTTCCTCTAGACATATAAATTCAATAAAGTAAATTTGATTTATTTAAGTCAGATAGGAGTCAATTTGTTATTATTTCTGTAATACTCGTATTTTAGATAAGACGGATGAATAGATTGTCGGCTTGCAGTTCGTTGCTCTAATAATGTCGCCAGTTTTATGCCACGGTCTAATCACTGAGTGCTTCCATTGGTCGCCCAACTTATTAGTTGCTATTGAAGGACATGATGTCCATCTGACACTGGCACCTGCAAATGGTTGAAGGAACGCGTTCACACTTGAACAATAATTTAGATTGGATCTGGAACTCCATCGAAAACTTTTGCTTTTGCTTTGGAAAAAAGTGTTGAAAACTGGAGCTGGTTCCAAGTGGTTCTCAAAGTAACGTTTGTTCTCAATTTTTATGTTGGGCTACCTAGCCAATGATTTTTCAAGTTCGTTTTGTGCTGTTTTATTTTTGCCGTTACTCTTTCTTGATGAACATTTTTTCGCCTAGCATTTGTGATTCAGTTTCGAATCATATTTCTTGTTTTATATATGTTAGATTAGTAGTATTATTAATCTATTATACCATTCTATTAGATGATCAATATAATTTAGATTATTATATGTAATTGAAGTATTAGATTATTCGTATTATTAGATTTATTCTCTTCATACCTATGCGAGAAAATTTTTTTTGCCCTGCTTAGCATTTCAATTTGTTGTTATGCAAACGGCGCGTGTTAACGGAGCTCTTTTGATAGTGCAGGAAAGAAAAAAACGTTCATTTTCAAAAAAATTTACAAATGAAATGTTGCACAACATTTTCGTTTCGGAAATTTTTGTTTATATAAAGGTTCTTAAATAAACCGTATGTGTACAATAGCTCTGTAGGGAGTTAATTATCCCATTGAGGGAAACAGGCAAACTATTTTTTTGAGGACATTTCATCCAAAGGAAGATGACAGAAAGCTTGTAAATACTTTAATACAACTGGAAAGTGCATTTGAGGTTCCTCGCAATAAGTTAAAACGAAAGAAGGAAAGACATCAGATACTCTTCAGAAACAGGCTGAAATCTCGTCCTAAATGATTTTCAGGTTGTGAAAACAGGTTAGAAAGTTAGCAAAATGTAATTTACGAAAGAACCGAGCACAATACGAACATCTATAACAAATAAACAAACATACACGCAAAAATAAATTTCAGAGCTTGTTCATCGTGTGATGAGTGAGATGATTTGGTTTTCAATCTTAGGCCGCCGTCACACAGAGACCAAATGGTACCGGGGCCAGTTTGGGCAAACCATGATTTCAGAACCTGAAATCGTGGTATGACTAAGCTGATCCCAAACTAAGGCTGAAAAATGGCGGATTCCAAAGGTAGCAAAATTTATTGACCTAATATTGAGCCAATATACAGTCTCAATATTGACTGGATATTCAAAATGAACTTTGTGAAAATCCCTTATTTTGGAAAATTCGGTTGATATTGGAAAAATATATTGGCCCAATAACAATATTATCATCAACCTAACATCAACTAATTATTGTGTCAATATTGACTTGATAATGAGGTGTTCCCTACAATAACATAGGCTTAATACTCAATTATTTATATCAGGTTGATATTGGTAAAACATATTAACCCGATAATGATATTTTCACTATCTCAATGTCATCTAACTATTGAGTCCCAATGGACTTGATATCGAGGTTGTATGACCAGGTGTTGCTGCTTCAGCCAATTATATCCGTTTTGCAACGTGAAGCAGCTGCCTTTATTACACATCCCCTCCATTACGTATTGTTGATATCTGTTGAAGTATTTGGAACTTTTTCTTGGTACAATTTACAATGACGTATATTACAATTACTGAGCATAAATAGACTAAAATTGAAATTTGAGGGGTCACTAAGATAAGGCACTACAAGGTGTTCCTTAGAAAAATATTGGTCCAGTACTCATTTTCTGATATCAGTTGATATTTGTAGAATATAATGTCCCAATAATAATTTATTTCTAACCCAGTATCAACTAATTACTGTGTCACAATTGACTTGATGTTGAGGTGTTTCCTTAAACAACACTTTGGCTCAATAATTAATTTCTAATATCACATCAATATTCAGAAGTGTTCAAAGATGAGAAATATACATAATTCTGATAACTATGATATTTGATGTACATACCTACACACCTACAAAGCAATGAATTAAACTGTATTCTAAATTTATCTAAAATCCATGATTCCATGATTAAAAACCTCTTTGGCATCGTAGAGTGGAAGTCCAAATTTTTTGTGTTGCACGTACCAGTGGTCGGGCAACCTGTACATGCAGTTTGATCTCGTCAAGTATGCGTAATTGTTCAATATGTGGACATGCATTGCTATAGTAACATATGACAAACGATTTTAGCATATTTTTTTGAAGAAACTAGACCTTCGAAACTCATTGGATGATTGAAAAAACAAGAACTGTAAACCTGTGATTACAGTAATTCTGAATATACATATTATTGTAACGTATTCACATTTCTTGATATCGGTCATATATATCTGCACCCATTAATGACTGAAATAACTATTCATTAACTTAATTGGTACATTTTATACAAATTACTCCGTATTATTGGCGTACGATATCAACCCAATGTTAGGGCAATAATAATTTATATATGAACAAATTTTATTAAATTGCGAGATTTTTAATTATTATGAAATAGTTTCCACTTGTATGAATATCACACATATATATATATACATATACACTGTTAGTTTAATATCAGAAATAAAACTATTTACTACATTGTCCCAATAACATGTTGATTTCATAAATAAGATCTTTTTTCTATTTGTCTTGTTATTAGCCTATTATTGTAATCCAAGATTCCAATATCGGGTCAATAAATAATTATCACCCAATATTGGCCTAATAATTTTTTGCTACCTGGGTCGTGGCGCTGGACAGACCGAGTGGTACCGCTGATTGTAGACGATTATGACGAAACGTTACCATTTGGCCTCCGTGTGATGGCGGCCTTAAGTTTAGATTGCGCTTTTTTCATTTATCTATTTACATTTTCGGCTACAGAAACGTGCGCCGCTCACTGGGCTTGCAATGGATCTCTTTTGAAACAACGAGGCAGAGTACTAATTTTGTTGACTAAAATTTTGAGTTATTTCGAATTAAAAGTTCAGTGCTAACTGGTCGTAAAGTGTATAGCGAATGTAATAGATATGACTCTCAGTTTTTTCGGACATGAATGAAACCTTTCATCTTGCTTCATCAAAACTGACGACTCTATTGCTCAATGTAGACGGAAGAAATAATCAAGGAAAAATAAACTGAAAAAAACCGGGCACGCAAAAAAATGAGCTAGTTTTAAATTTTCTCACAAAAATTTCAGAAAAATCAAGCTGCAGTCTAAGAGCAACAAAAAACATTTTAGTCGCACTCTCCCTGTTTTCCCTAAAATCACTTGCAGAGATGGGTACATGAGATACAATAGAGACATATAATGATAGATTGGTATCGCTTAAGAGTGACGGATGACTACACAGTTTCTCCATATAGATCACAACTGGACCTAAATGTGGTTTTATAATCGAAAGGCTATGGCTGAATGAGAGGTCTTCGCAGTAGTGATAATAAAAAATGAACAAAATTGACTAGAACATATATAGGCATTTCAGCTTCACTGAGTTTGAAACGTTAACAATACAGTAGCAGTAAGCATATTTAAGGCAAACTGTCGGTCGTTTAGTTTGAATTAATAGTGAAAATTTGAAGTACGTTATTCTCTAGGTATAACAGAGATGCGAAATGGCGTGACACGTTTGTTTTGAATTATTTTACAGTTTGAGAGTTTTTCATGTGCTGGTGATGTTTATTCCACAACAGAGCCATAGAAACTGAGAAAGCTTTTTGCCTTATGTCAGATGAATGGTAACTAACTAAGACGTTTATCCTCCGATTTGATTTTTTGTTCCGGATATTGGGGGGAAGAAATTTTACAACGTCTGCACTCTGAGGGTGGTAGAGAGACGAGAACACTAGTCGAGCTTCATGAGTGATGAATCTTTCTGATATTGAGGTTCAGTCAAATTTTTTTATGAGAAGGGTTGCATGATCGCGTTTCCTGAAATTACCTTGGCGGACCACTTTGGCCGCGAAGTTCAAACATTTGTGCAACTCTTTTTAAAGATGTTGAGGTGTGTCTCCCCATACTTGCCTGCAACAGTCTAAATGCGATAATACTAGAGACCGAATCACCAATAATCTAGATTTTTTAGCCAAGTGTGTCTTAATGGGATGAAAAAACATTGAGGTTTCACTAATTTTGCTGTCTTGTGTTTCTAAGTGTGGTTTGAAAGTCATTTTTCGTCAGACCAAACATCAAGGTGTTTCACATTGTCGACTCACTCGATTTTATCGTCTTCAAATGTTAGCGTTTATTTTGGAGTTTTTTGATCGTATCTATCGATCACAAAATAATGAATTGTGATTTCCTTGCGTTAAAATCCTTGTAGGACCGTATTTAAGCGTATTTTCATTGAACTCTAATGTTGGACGTAGAGCTGCCGATGGATGTCTGTAGAGACTGCCGATAATGAACGACTTGTGTTTGTTCACTTGCACATTGAGCTAAATCTTTTTTTGTCTTCGCACATTTTTATTGAAAATAGGGATACTGAGTTGACGTCTTTTATGAAAATGCGTAAACCGCTACCTCTTTTACTGTTACTTTCGTACCCGGTGATATTGAAATATCAACTTTCGACCCGTGAGTCGAACCATGTTTCAAATACGCATAAAATGTTGATGTCGCTGGTAGTCAATTTAACACATCTATCACCCATTTTATCGTTGAGACTGCGAGCATTTAGATTTAGTCCATCTTTTCAGGTAGATGTTTATTTGAGGTAGTGTATTTGCGAAGTCTAGCAGAGGATTTCGTATTAATCTCTTGTTCAATGTTGCTTAGTTCACTGGTTGTGTTGGCGCCATCCATACTTCTTATACGCTAGTATGAAGAATTAATCCAGCGCAGCCAAAGCTAGGTCGGTCCTATTGGCGCCAGAAGTGCGATATCAGCCAGCGTATAGTTGGTCGCTTACTTTTCTTCTTTGCTCATATCTAGGTATATTTTGGTTGTTCATACTGAGACATATATAGAGATGACATGTGCATATTGAATTATTTTGTGCATTTCCGATTTACTTAGCTTTTCTTCTTTATCTCTCCAGACACCTCGCAATTCCTCAATATTTTGAAACTTGCCATTGCTATTACTAGTGCTACTATTATCGTTGAGGACCATGATCATGTTTTGTTAATGTTCCCGGAAATAAATCAAATGAGCACAGACCGGGCTAGCATCAATTTATTGTACCGCTTGGTAAAGGGAAGCTTATTCCCCAATAACTCGGTAGGCCAGAAAGGGAGCCTACAGGTTGTGATATCGGTTTCAGGGGATACAATTTGATCAATGTCATTTAGTCACAAAGTGGAGATGAAAGCGTCATGATTTTAATACGTATTGTTTACGAGAGTACTGTAGTGGTAATGTCTTCGAAGAATGCTCACCGGAAGACCATTTATCTGAGCATTTGAGGAAGGATGAATGGAAGATTGGTGTTTTCCAATGCCCATTTTCTTTTTAATCGATTATGTGAATTGGTATTCTCATCACGCTTGAAATTATTTGGGGAATGAGGTCCCCAACAACATGATTGAACACTTGCTTTCCACAAAAGCAATTAAGATTGTAACACCGACATCTGTGTGTTACTTCACGACGCAGAAGCCACAGCTGGTCACCGCTACAACAGATTCTGAGGCAGTGTTCGTTTTCCATCCCGAGTGATAGGAGCTATTGGTGGAGGAAGCTAGAAATCAAAATATATTGCTGATTCCATTAATTTATGTTTTTCTACAATTATATAGTCGTAAGGGAATGGGAATTTTATTTTATTCATTGTAACGGTGGTATAGCTGCGTTGTATGTTGAGTAGTATGATCTCTGGCTTCGCTAGAACAGGGTGGGCCAGAGGTAACTGACCCTTTTAATTTGCTAACAAGAAGAAAACTATGAATGCTAGGAAGTTGAAATTGGTTTATTTTAAAAGAAAAACATTTTTATGGTTCATAAACACTATATTTTGAATCTAGTGTATTGACTGCCACGGTTGTTTTGACACATTAGGGCTCTTTTCTTTGTCGTTTCCAAAAGGCTCAGCGTATCAGGCGAGAGTTGAGCTATTTCATAATGTGCTGCCTTCGCAGCAATTTAGGAAAATTATATTTTCAGACAGGTATTGAAAATTTATACCCTCGAACCTCGGAAGAACCATTCCGCAAGCCCGCTCGTTTTCCGGAAACGCTCGCTTCCGGACGTTAGGTAGTTAAGCTCTGCGAGCGGAGCAGAGGCCGCCAGTTATGTGAAGTGTATCGTGTAGAGACTAGAGAAGGAAATGTGTGTTAATTATTAAGTGATATAGGCAAAGATGTACTATTGTGCTTGTAGATTTATTCTGCATTGTCTACAGCTAGTGAGTAGAACCGAGAAAAGCTTTTAGACTTCGAATGATGTTGGGTTGGAAAATATGCTGCCACAGCTCTGTTTGTGCTCAGGCTAATTCTTTATACTTGATGACTCCTCATTCATGGTGTCAATGTGATAAAGCTCTCTTGCTAACAGTTTTGTACAGATTTTTCTAATTGTCCAATCTGTTTTTGATCTGTGTTGTTCAGTGTTGTGAGACTCTCTTGCTAACTCATGCATTTTTGATTAAATTGATTAGCCTTACTTTGATCTACGCACACTGTGTTGTATAAATACTTGTTATCATGGTTTATGAATTAATGGATAAAAGCTATGGTTTTTGAGCTCTGGAATCATGTAATTCCTCACTAGACTTGCTGAAAGCCAATATCTAGAGTGTGGGATTTTTGGGTATTTGATGTAGTGATATTGGGTTTACTAAGGGCTAGGTTAGATTGCCTAGCTGATTGTGCGTGTCCTACAAGACTGTGTTCATTCCCATTTGGTAATTTATTTTACTTGTACTGATGTGTCTGAGTGTGCCCACTTATTCATTTTTTGACCAAGTTTGTAAATGTAAATGTATGTGTTATAATTATGTCCAAGTGGTGCTGTTGAATTACTAGACCTGTGAGACTGGTCATGTTGAGTCAGAGACATCTCAAGTTGTCAAAGCATTGTTAATATAGGAATAGCCGTGTAACTTCAATTCAGCGTCTACCTGATTGGTCATGTGTCAAGAGTACTTCCTGACCTTAGTATTTTATAAGTGTCTCATTAGGTTGACGGCTTATATCTGAGTGTGCCATAGGGTGCAGTTGTGAAAATTGTGCGAAGACTCGCCTATGATTTGTGTGTTGGCTGAGCCGCTGAAGTTTTACCCGTGTTCACTGAGATATGTTTGCTTGTGCCAGTGCCGGTGATGCAGTTCTGACCAAATTTTTGCATCCTTGTTTTCTGATTTGCACTCTGCATCACCTTCAGATTTTTAACCTCTAAAAACTGTTTATTTTTTGTATTGTTTTTGTACTAACTACACCTTTCTCCCTACAGGAAAATTTATGTTTTCAAAATGGATGTTCAAGACAAGTTTTGCATCATCCGTGGACTTTTCTGAACCTTCCTCACCTAATGCATGTTTGAGGCAGTCACACATAATAAATTATGCTTTTAAGTTCATGTAAATTTGTTGGATTTGTAACTATCGGAAATGAAGAGCTCTAAATTATGAAAAACAGCCGTGGCAGTCATTTAAACGACATTATTTTCAAATCATAGAGTTAATAAACCATAAAAATAGCATTCGTTCAAATAATACATGTTTCAACGTTTTAGCGTCCAAAATTTTTCTTTCATTAGCCAATTAAAAGGATCAGTTACTTCTGGCCCACCCTGTACAAGTGGGATTCCATAATTTTCGAAGAGACTTGAAATAGACGCCGAAAAATTTGCTGCCAGCAGCATTGAACAGTAACGCATTACCTTGGTGAATACAGACCTTAAATGATGATCCTGTGTTTCTGGAGCGCTGTTAAATTATTACACTTTTATTGCATAACTTTTTTAAACGCTTGGAAATAAATCCAATCAAGAACTAAATGTTCCAACATAGTAAAATAAAATAATTTTATTTGGAAAACTTTTGTACCCTGAAAGTTACATTGTAGTAACATGAATTGCGATGTTTCACTCACTATAATTGGATGGCGTGGTCCCCTCAAGATACATAATTTATTAAATAGTTTCCATTGTTATTTTAACACATTTAATCCAATCAGGGCGCGTATCCAGAGCATAGAAAGAAAAAAAATAAAGACATAACTGTTGCTCGCTACGGTATGTCATCAAACAAATTCAAAACTATATAGTTCCACGGAGAATGCTATGGTCCCAATATTACAGGTAGCAATTATGACTCATTACTTATTTTTAGCTAGTTTTTTCACTTATTGTATTTTCAAGTGCAATCACAATGATTTCCACGGGTATTGTTTTCAATTACATTCTTGTTCGAATAAATTGTTATGAAATGAAAAACAGAGACATAGCCAGATATGGCTATGTCGGCATGACGACTTTGCCATTCTATATTAGGATTGCCCAACACCGCGGAGTCAGCTACCGTAGCGGAAGACCTCTGACCCAACCGCCTCATTCATCAATCCGCCTTCACAGCGAGCAGTGTTGTGACCGAATTGCAGAGGAAAATTTTTCCATTTTACGCACAGCATCTAATGATTTAGATCTACGTATTTTAGAATCCCTTTTTATTTCAAAAGAAAAACCTGATCTTAATAGCGCCAATAGTTCATACCCATTGCAAATTTACTTGTAGATTTCATTGTGCCTTTGTATTTTGTATAGAAGACTGATTTTCTAAATTTTTTTTTTACTTGCAGACTGCTAACTGAAGATGGAGCTGGTCTCCGAAACGTTTTATGGTACTGACTTAGTTTTGAATAGATAGGTAGTGTAGAATCTTAATTAAATATGATTTCAATGTGTGGTGCATTCTTCGTTTTTAAATTCCTTCTAAGATATTAATATACAGAAGGATCGAGGGATTTTTACAGCGTGTAAATAAATTTTCAGGTTAATTACAAGAATCCAGCTACGTTGGTAAATACGAGGAAATGGCCGAAAACAACTTTAATACTTCTTTCCTTAACTCGCGTAAAGTTTAATTTTGGAACCCATCAAATAGCTTGTAATATTACGGTTCCATGAGTTAAAAGTGTTCAATACCAGAATTATATAAGTAGTTTTTGCATAAATAAGACATGATTCGGGGGCAATAAATAGAAGAAAAGCAGAGTAGATGCACCATAACGCTCATTTTTCTTAATGATTCGATGTCATAATTCAATTGCCTGTTGATGAGGTTAGTTTCTAACTTTCAATTAATTTAAACTTCGTAACTGCATCTTCATGCGTTTTAGTGTTCTTTCTTATTACGATTTCCAAAGCTATTCTTGAACTGTTTTCTTGAACGTTTATTCTTTAAACGGTTTTGTTTGGGGTTAACATCAGGATTTTTGAGACCAACCCCTGATGCCTTTTTTCAAAACCCTATTATATCAAGTCATCCAGGGTTGAAAACCAAATTGTAAACAAGGGCTTTGGCGTGCAAAATATATGGAGTTAAAGTTTCGTTGAAGTTTCGTTAAACTTACTTTTTATGCATAGGGTGTTGCAACACATCTTGTTTATCTAATACTGTATTATAAAGCATCTTTTCCCATCTTGGTGAGGTTTTAGTTTGGAAAGCTAGTTGTGGTTGGGAATCCTTTTATCAACTTATACTCTAGTCCAATAATCCTCTCCATACACAGGATTTATGATTTAAGGTAATAAATCTTGTTTAAATATAATTAAACTTTTGCATTTGCTGTAGATATCATGGGTGCCCCTTTATATTTACTAATTTTCTCCTAAATGGACTCACAGATCATAGAAATTCATTGATTTATGTACATAATCACGATCTTATGAAAATGTTTTAGTTTTTTATTGCTGATAACGTTCTTGAACTTCACCTGTGAGCAACTCTCTCAAAACGCAGTTGGTAACAAATACCTCGTGCTCCAGTTGGTAACAAATACCCCGGTCACGGCAGAGTGAGAGGCGAGAGGCCTGCTGACGGGTGTGAGCAGCAAGCTGGGGCTAATATGCGCAGCAGGATGAAAAGTGTGAGCAACTAGAATATAATTATTGTAACTCCGTGTGTAAAGTATAACGCTCATTAGTTGGCAAAAGGCCCTGTGCGATGGCTGTGGTTCAAATAGATTTTTAATGAGATAAATAGCGTGATACAATAGCAGACTTAATTAACCATGCCACCAAATTTATTTCCATAGAACCTTTTGCATTGTGAAGCAACTCACCTCTTTTATTCTGAAAATGTGAAAAAATCCTGCATTTATAAAGAATTTAGTGCTAATAAACTTCACATGCACAAGGCACTAGGCATAATTCACACTTGCTACCAAACAACATCACCGGCAATAGCGTCATTATGAGTGAGGTCACCTGCTTTTCAGAAGAAGAAAGAGGAGATTGTTTTGTTCTCAAAAGAACAGATTGTGTCAGCATATATTGACTGTCAAAATTAAAAAATAATAACATCTTGGAACCCAGTATTCCTCAATTAGTTTCTTCATAAATATTTCAAAAACTGGGCAGCTTTCCTTCAAGAGTTTATTTAACTTGAATCAGAGTACCAGGAGAGTAAATTAGTGCCGTAGAAAGAACCTCATGAGTAACAAACACAAGAATTTTGAGTAGAGCTTACTGTTCAACAAAATATTCAACCCTTGTGAAAGACAGAAAACTAGAAAATGCTGATGCTTCTAGGTATTTTAGAAAATTTCTGAATGTGCTACTCTATCCTCTCATTATTTATTTGAGTTATTGAAAAATAGCCTCAAAAATATTTCCTGTGTTTAAAAACAGTTAAATGTCAAGCACCCATACAACTAGTCGCATTTTTCATATTCAAGTGTAAGAATTTTTCTCTGAACAAATATAAGCTGTTTTCAAAAAAATTTCAATCATTTTTAGTTTTAGTTTTTTTCAATTAACTTACAAAGCTACTTGTTTTTTCATTTCACTGTATTCAGCGCAGAACTATGTATTCTTTTCATACCAGGATTAAAATGCTTATGCTGAATAGTCAAGCACATTAGTAATAAATCAAATCAAAATAAGCTCTACAGTAACTGTATTATGAGTTTAAATGAAACACAAATTAGTTAGCTCTTTTATTGAAAATAAAGAAACAAAAATGAGGAAACCAGGAAAGTTTGCACAACCCTGTAGTAATGGCCAGTTGCGCATTGATATTTTTTAGCTTCCATGGAACTAATACAGGTTAAATCAAGCTGGTAGAAAATTTTGTTAACAATTTCATAACATCAAGTGGCAAATCAAAATGATTTGATTTCAAATATTACAATACCTAAATTTTAATGTAATTACTCGTCGGACAATATATTAAGAAAGTTACAGGAAACCCTATCAAAATACTAATGTAGGGTAATAGGGTATACAAAAATCGCTCAATCGCATGCTACCTATACGGATTGAATAATTGGTTGTTCGACGGTGAAATTCTTGAAAATATTAGTGACATCTGAAGCAAGCTGTTGTGTAGTTTCTTTTCAACACAACTAGAGGTTTATTTAGCTGTAGCTGCAAACTACAGTTTCAGTGGCTTTAGACTACAAAGGCAGGAGTAAGGAAACACTGGTAAGCACGTACAAGTGTACTGGGCTGCTTTCGGTAACAGACTTCCACTCAAACCTGCCGTGCCGGGAACTCAGGCAAGTGGCGCGTAACAATACCTTTCGGAGCTCGCAAGAGGTTCGTAACAATACCTTGCGGAGCTAATACTCAGAAAAACCACATTATAACGACGCATATTTTAATATACAACATAAGCTTAGTGAAAACAGAAAATTCAACCGGAGACTACCTTTCAAATTAGAGTCATCATTTGCTAAACCCGTTAAATCTACCTAGAATCTTATTATTAGTAATGAGTAATCAAATAGTAGTCCATACAAGGAGCATACCAATCTCACACTAGGCCTCACTAGACATAGACATCAATGGGAAAAGCAAACACAACAATAGACATCTCTAAACAAAGATATCATTAGGTATAGCAACATGGCAACAGCACCACATAGGTTAAATTGTTCACTCACCTCTGAGATTTCTTCTTGACTTTGAACACTCAAATAAATGATGACCAAGCAGCATTAGAGCGGAAGATTAGACTGAAATAAGAGTTAGTAATAGGTAGTTAGAAGTAGTTAGAGTAAGTACTTAGCCTCAATTTATTAACTTGGAAAACACGCTTAGCCGATATTTTACTGTTTTCGAGACCAAGGCTAGTAGGGAACTGACTTGCAGGTGCTGCCACCAGCAGTGTTGCCTACATTAGGTCTGTCTAACTAGTAACTTACATTTTACACTATATTACACCCCTCCCTCCTTAATCAGAACCTCCCCCCCCCCCCTTCCTCCTCTCTTGTAACCTTATCCCCTATTGCATCCAGTCAATCCTAAAGATCCAATCTCACAACAGGTTTCCGAGCCCGGTTAGACCTGCGTGAGATGCTAGTACTAGGAGGCTCGTGCATCATTGCCTCCTGGCTGGGAATCGAGTAGTAAGGTGTCTCTGAGTCAGGCTCATTAGTCGGAGGTTTCGGGCATGGATTTCGAGCAGGTTGAGGAATCAACACGGTTTCCACAGTAGGTTGTTCCATTGGTTCAGGGATGATGTTCGAGCAGGTTCAGGGATGGTGTTCGAGCAATAACTTGGTCCTGGTGTCGACGAACGACCTCTCCCTCCTGCAGTTGGCACTTGTAGGATACCGGACCAGTTTTCTCAACGGTGGTAGCAGGGGTCTATTTCGGGGAACCCGTCGTGTTTTGACGGGGACATCACGGGTGACTCCGACCGAATGTCAACCGAGCGAGGCCCTGAGCTGTATCTCTTCTGAGCGTCTTGGCGTTGAGCAACTTTGGACGCGATTGCTTCTGACGGCCAAAGTAGATCAAGACGAGAGCGAACTTTACTGCCCAACATTAGCTCGGCGGGCGTAACCCCTGCTGTCGTGTGGGGTGTTAGCCGATAGTTGAGCAGGAACCTGTCCAGGGCTAGGCGCAGAGGTTCCGTTGACTTTCGTACATTCTTCTTGAACATTTTACCATGCGCTCTGTAAGGCCATTAGTTGAAGGATGGTATGGTGCGCTCGTAAGTATGCTGCACACCACATGCCTTCCCAAATTCTTGGAATTCAGCCGATGTGCAACACGTTGCGTTATCCGAAACAATTGTTACCGGAAATTCACACGTCGCAAAAGCATGTTTCAGGCACGAGATCGTTTCACTAGAGGTTGTAGTAGTTGTGGGAAAAATTTCAACCCACGTAGAGTGTGCATCCACGATCACTAGATAGTATTTTCCATCCATGGGGCCGGCGTAGTTGATGTGTGTGCGATGCCAAGACTTCGCCGGCCATTCCTATGGATGGAGTTCAGCTTTCGTCGGTGCTGCTCGGGCGCTCAGGCACTCGCTGCATGACTTAGTCGTTTCTTCTAGATCTTTGTCCAAGTTTGGCCACCACACATAGCTGCATGCTAGTTCCTTCATCCTGAATGATCCTGCATGGCCAGAATGAAGTTCATCTACAATAGCTTGTCTGAGGGCTTGGGGTGCAATAATTCTTGCTCTCCAGAGCCCACAGCCAATTTGTGTGGACAGTTGGTCTCTCCTCCTAATGTACGGAGAGAGATCGGGGTCCCCAATTACCGTCGAAGTCCAACCTACCTGGCAGTTTTGGATACTTTCGAAACTACAGGGTCCCTTAGGGTGCCGTCGTGAATGTGGGTGCTGGTGACCGGAGCTGACTCAGGGAAGTTTACTAGGGACGTCCATTCCGCTGGAATGGGCGTGGTTTCCTCGGGAGTTGTCAAGGGTAGACGGCTGAGAGCATCAGCTGTGCCCAACAGTACGCCCCACCGGTGACGCAAGGTGAACTTGTAGGATTGCAGCAGTAGAGCCCATCTTTGAATGCCCCCGGATGCCATCGGAGGGATGTTTCTACCAGCATCAAATAGTCCTAGTAAGGGCTTGTGGTCCTTGATGACTGTGAATTCCTGTCCCCACAGGTAGCAATGGAATTTACACAGCGCAAATACTATAGCAAGAGCTTCTTTCTCAGTCTGGGAGTAGTTACGTTCTGTTGCTGTTAGAGTTCGGGAGGCCAAATAAGCCGGGCGTTCAATTCCGTTACAAGGTGACACAATACGGGTCCAACACCAACCGCACTACTGTCAGCCACTCTCACTTTGGGTAGGTTAGGGTCAAAATGGATTAAGGTCTGGGAGTCTAGAAGAGCTTGTTTAGATTTTTGGAATCCCCTCTCCTGACTTGCATCCCACTTCCAAGAGATTTTATTCCTCAGTTACGCATTTAGGGGTTCTAACATGGTTGTAGATGATTTTTAGAAATTTTTGGTAGAAGTTTAGCAGCCCCAAATAGGCTCTCAGTTGAGTCACATTAGTAGGAGCTGACGCATTCTGGATTGCTGCTACCTTCTCTGCAGTGGGGTGCAACCCATCCTTGTCGATTTGATATCCGAGGTAGGATACCTGTGACACTTCTATTTTGCCTTTATTCATTTTCAGCTTTAGCCCTACCTCCGGTATTTTGGAGAAGACTTGATAGAGGCGCTTGGAGTGCTCTTGTTCATTTGTATCATTCACTAGAACGTCATCTAAATAGCAAAACACTCCTTTAAGGCTCTGTAATAGTCCTTCCATAGCACACTGAAAGATTCAAGAGGCGGTGGGTATGCCAAAACTCAGTCTATTAAATGCAAACAGACCTCTGTGGGTGTTTATCACCGTCAGCTCTTTGGATTCTTCATCCAGGAGCAACTGGGCATAGGCCTGAGACATGTCTAGCTTGGAGTATATAACTCCTCCTGCTAACCTGCTAAATACAGGAGGTCCTCAGCCCTTGGTATCGGGTGAGGATCAAGCCAAGCGATCCCTGTTTACTGTTGGCTTGTTTTCCCCACAAAGTCGGATGCTTTGATCCGATTTGAGTACAGGAATAATGGTTGCTGCCAATCTAGAGTACTGCACAGAGGTGAGGATACCTTCCTCTACCAATCTATCTAGTTCTGCCTCCACCTTAAACCTTAGTGAGAATGGGAGTGACCTAGTCTTATAAAATTTGGGAGGAACAATAAGGGCCAACCTGAATTTTGAAAGTTTTTCCCTTGAAGCTGCCGAGACCTGGTTGAAAAAACGGGGAATTTTTGTACTAGCTCTTCTGGTTTGGGCAACAAGCTAATGCACGCTCCCCTCTACTATAGTCAACTCTAGTGAGTCAATCAGGTCTCCACCTAGCAATGCTGGTCCCTCTCTGTCTACAACTACAATAGTTGCTAGCTGAGGAGCCCTACCCCTAGCTTCACGCTGGATGTTAGTCCTAATCTCCCCACAAACTACTAGTTCAGCCCCATCATGAGTCCTAAGCTTAACATCAGAAAATCTCAACTCGGGTCTTGTCTTAGAAGGCAGCCTGCAGCTTTTGAAAGAATAGACCTGGCAGCGTCAGTGTCTCCTTCCATCTCTAGGGGAATGTTGTTTAGCAGCATTTGGGCTTTAATTGCTGGTTTCATTACTTCAGCCACTGAAAAAACCTCTCCATGGCAACCCTGATTAGGAGCTGGGTAGTCTGCACTGGTTGCCTTGACAGTTCTATTAGGGTTAGGGTGGTGTTCCCTCCCCCTATACATAGCACACACAAAATTGTTTTTAGTGCCTTTAGCAGATTCTTGAGTTCTGAACTTGAAGCAACATTTTTTAAAATGATCTTTTTGGCCATAACCATGACAAACACTGTCCTCATAGGGGCAATCTCTACGTCAGTGCGGATTACCACAGCCGCTGCACGCTATTTTGGGGCTAGTTGTGCCTGAGTCTTGCCCTGTGGCTTGAAAGTAGTTTGCTGCACTTGAGTCTGACCAACATTCAGAATAGAATTAGGTTGCCTCAACTCCACGGTTTCTCTCAGTGTGATTTCTTTGGCAGTAGCCAGATCCACGGCTTTTTGCCATGTCAGGCCAGCTTCATTCACAAACTATTTTGTAGGTCATTACTAGCAATGCCCAGTTCAAATCTATCCAGAAATGTTTCTTCTAGCACTTCCTGTTTGAAATTACAGATGTGAGAAAGGGCCTTCAAGATAGCCACAAAATCAGCGACGCTTTCCCCTTGTTTCTGGTTCCGCTTATGGAACCTAAACCTCTCAAAGGTCTGGTTGCGTGTTGGCCTAAAATGCCGTCTTAACGCTCCATGATCTCATCGTAGGTTGCATCGAGGGTTTGTTTAGGGGACACTAAATCCTAAATTAGCCTACCAATTTTGGACTCACTAGAGCAATTAATGTGGGTGCTCTCTCAATGTCTTCAATTTTATTAATCCTAAGGAAACACTTTAGCCTTGTCTTCCTACTCAGAGAATTCCTCATATACGGGATTGAACTCTCCTACTGAACCTAACATCGGCATATTGAATTTTAGTCAGATTAACACACACAGTGTAAACAAAAACAAATCACTAGATAAATTCTGAGTTCCCTCACTGGTCACTGCCTGGTGTCTCCCAGTAGTTCTACCAAAATCCTTGAAGGATCAATCGAAATGAAGGAGCATCTGTGTTTTTAAAGATAACGAGTAATGGTGATTAATGTACATTACTTAAAAAGATAGCGAACAACACACCATTCAATGAAAAATTCTTCGTCTTGTATCAACAGAAAAATCTGCAGTCCCTCTCGATGCAGTAAAACAATAATTTGAACGAAAAAATGTACTACCAAACATTTAATAGCAAGAAGGCAGAGTTATATCTGCTGACGGTTACGCCATAATAACTGTAATATTGAAAATTGGATGATCATCGATTTAAGTACATGAGTCCGTGAAATAGGTCGATTATTATTATTAATTGGTACAAAAATTCATTTCCAACATGCTTCTTTTTCGCAAATCATTCCGTCAGCTATCAGCTGGTGCAATCTGTTTGTAAACATTGCTCGAGTAATCTCAAAATCGTGTTCACAGTTGCATTTTCGGATTTCGTCAGGAGTTACCCCGGTGAGAGTTACGCGGATAACTCTCGGGGTTGTGACTGCAAAACTGCCTCTAATGCTAGGATTATAATTTCTAGGTAATATTCTAAGCAATTTACTAACGATATTCCTTTAAAGCCTACCTAACCCTCAGCTCGGGACCTCACATTTTCCCCCAGGGAGCGCAAATTTTCATATAAACTGTCACTAGACGTGGGTCCTGCTCCCTCATTAATTTACATCAACAAGGAGACCGGATTCTCGGAAATGAGGAATTGGCATACCTCCATGAAATCATTAAATACACAAGGAATTACAGGCAAACCAAAAGTATACAAATAATTGAACTTAAAAAACATGTATGTCACCTATACTAAAACATGGGCGGTACTCACCGATGTGAAGGGACACCACTAACGCAAGCGCGGTTTCTGTGCGCATCTGTGACGACGAGAGATGTCGCTTCCGAAATTGGGTATATTATACACCACATGAATTTCGCATAATTTTATGATTACGGCAGTGCGTTCTCCAACACGTTTAGGAAGCTCACATACAATGGACATGTTATAAGGAATATTGCAAATATCAATGCCCCATGACAATACTACCCTAACGATTTGGATTGGCCAATCCCCCTACACGTCAACTGAACACAAGCACATGACATAAATAAAAAAACTATTTTATGATTACGTTTCCAACAGCACAGGACACGGTCATAACTTCAAATTACAAGGTGCATTCACCAAGCACAGCTTCAGTTCAAATCCCCTGAGTTATTCACAGCTCAGAAAATGCCTTTCGACGACTGTATTCACAGCTTGGGGAGATTTTCTTTATGCAGAAATGGAAGTAAAAGCGATGATTTTCTATGTAGAGCTACCTAGAACCGCCCTCCAGCAAAGATCACAAAATTTATCCATTACTTTGATTGCAAAAATTGTGCTCATTTAAACATTTAGTGTTTACTTTAAATGACATCAACTTTTCATTACATGTATTTCGAACAGCATCTCACGTGCAAACAAAACTAACTCTCACCTGCCCAACGACGTTTGATCTCTCTTTTTTCTTCGACCACCGCGGTCTTACTTAATTTCTTTTATTTTCTGCAAATAGATAGAGATACATTGATTACCGATAAGACAAATTTTAACTGGTTTAATTTTTGCACATGAATATTTCGACGCCCGCCATATCCACATATTTATCAAAGTAGCATTTTTCAGTAAACACTTGGTTGTGACGCACATTGTCGGACGGTTCGCCAAAAACTTACTAACCCTTTTGTCCCTTGTGCTGCCTGTCCTGATCTTAAGGACTGCCCTCTAATCAAGCACCCCCCAATTATGTTCTCCGGGGCTTCATAAGTGCACGCCAACAACCTTTCTAATTGGTGGTCCTGGAGCTGGCCTTTTTCTATTTGCTGTTAAACTGCTGTTGCTAGGCAACGCTATGATTACCGCCTTCTCTCGAGTGTCACCGTTGCCCAGAAAATTGTTGCTATGGTTACCTCGTTACCCTCTGCTCCTACGAGTCTCAAGTGTTGGTCACAAATCACTGTCAAACCTTGCGGTTAGTGTTTGCCTCTCTCTGCCCGCAGCGTGGGCACCCTTATCCAAGCCTCTTTCAAAATCCTCAGTAATCAAAACATGTTTCTCACGCCTCCTACACAGGACCGTTGTTTGGCCATAAATTTTCGCCGTATGTGGTCAAAAAACACCGACTCTCTGTCCAAGCCTCTCGAGCTATTGATTGCAAAATCCTAGTCAAGCTAAACATCAGCACAAACTCAGCCACATGTGATATACAAACCCCCAGGCATACAACATGTTGAAGCGACACACTCGTGCTGTTGGAATACGTAATTTTCTATGTGCACTAAGATATCAATGAATCTTACTAACGTGCTACAATACCGTACAAAAAGATGCAAAACACAAACACAATTTTAGTCATGAACACAACATAATCTAAAAAAACACAAATCGGTTTAAAAATTCCCAAATTCAAAATGCTTTTTAACAAATCAGTCAAAAATTCACATAATTAAAGTGTTTCTCAACATACAATGATTGTATCCCCCTTTGAGAGGAGTGATTATGCCGTTTAAGACAATACATGAACACTTTACATTCAAAAGCATGCTTTATTCCAATCAATCAAGCCTTGATACATATCATCTTATACATTGGTTTTTCAAATGCCTGATATCTAACACCGGTACCCAACGACAATGTAAAGCAGCTCATAGACGGTCAATTTAATTATCATTATCATTGACTCAATATTGATGAGATTTTTTGTTGCCCACAAACGGCGTCAATCTTTTCATCAATATAATTGATGAAAACCTGTCATTTACGCTGCGGACGCCTTACGTGAGGGTCGACGAAGGAATTACCATTGTAGCACTAGCTTTGACACTTTCATCTCCCATAAAATTCCCGCGTAAACGCAAGACGTGGGCCAAAATTTGGCTCAAGGAACGTGGCAGAATATTCGGAACCGACGCATTGCTCAAGGAATTACGTGCAAATGAGCCAGAAGATTTTAAGAACTATCTTTTAATGGACACTACATCATTTGATGAACTATTGCATCTGGTCACTCCATGAAAAATACCAAGTACTGAAAAATACCAAGTTTTTCCTTTTCAAAATAATTTAATCGAGTAGGTTAACAATAATAGTAAAATAACCTAACTAGATTCAAATAATATGATAAAAAGACATGAAAAGGACCAGATTTTTGTAGCAGCGTCCAGCATGCAAAAAGTACCAGATCTGCGTGTACACAAATATGAAATTCCAAGTATTCCCAGGTTTATACCCTACAAATTTCAGCTAAGAATGAAATATTGACGAACCATCAATAAAAATCAAACTGATTTGATTGCGTCAATACATTGAGTCAATTAATTGACGGTCATCAATCGAGCCCACAGACGATCAATTAAATTATCAATGTTCATCATAGTCAATTTAATTTTCAATATCAATGCTCAATATATCGATGAAATTTTTTGTTGCCCACATACGGCGTCAATCTTTTCATCAATATAATTGATGAAAACCAGTCATTTGCTCTGCGGACTCCGTACGTGATGGACGACGAAGAAATTACAATTATAGCGCTAGCCTAGGCACTTGGAAAAATCCCCGCGTAAAGCAAGACATGGGCCAAAAACTGGCTTAGGGAACGTGGCAGAATATTCGGAATCAACGCATTGCTCAAAGAATTACGTTCAAATGAGCCAGAAGATTTCAAGAAATATCTTCGAATGGACACTACATCATTTGATGAACTTTTGCATCTGGTCACTCTATATATACAGAAAGAATCAACAATCATGCGAGAACCGATATCACTTAGCCAACGGCTGTCGCTCACGCTGAGATATCTGGCGACTGGTTACAGTTTCGAAGATTTGAAATTCCCAACTGCTGTATCTGCTGTATCTGCTCAGGTCATCGGCGGGATCGTAATAGAGACATGCGAGGCTTTAACGAAGTGCCTGAAATCTCACATAAAGGTGAGTACAACAAGCTTTTAGTGTCCATAAACATGGATGATATATTGTTGAATCTGTGTATTGTGTTTGAACAAAAATAATAGTCGACTGTCGTTTGATTCGAACGTATATAGGGTACTTCAAATTCAGTTCTCGGCCATTCATCACTGTGGAAGGAAATCAAACACTTCGAGATCTTTCAAAACATTTTAATAGGAAGAAGCAGCCGTTTTTACGGAACAATCCGTGATAAATATTACTATTTATTTATTTGGGATATGATGATTCATAATAATCAATGAACTACAAATTATCACTTAAAAACTATTTAAAAATAAACAGGGAAAACATTGAGTTAGGGGTTGTAATAGCAGTACAATACCATTATAAAAGGTCTCCATTATGAATGAATTTCAGAAAAAACTTCTATCAATGATTATTTCAAGTAATTACTCTAATCCTAATGAGAATATTCCGCTGTGACTGCAGATGTAACTCGCGTTTCTCGATTGTACATGTTGAATCAGATACCGCTGGTCGGATCGAAAGATGCAAAATACTCTGTAATGTTTGAGTTTTCACTTTGATAAGAACTGGCAGCTGTATGCTGCTGGAATTCATTGATTGGAACGTTGAAGCGGCTGCCGGGATTATTCACCATCATGATGGGGGACGGGGTAGCAGTGAGTGGTGAGAATGAAGTTTCATTCATACATCTGAACGGTGTGCTGGAACAATGGGCTGAATTCCGATGCAGAATGTCGAAATAGAAATTTCCACTGAATTCCGATGCAGGCTTCCGCATAGACCTTCGAATGGTACACCGTTAATAGCCTTCATTGCAAATAGCTGCTGCTGCGGGGCATTTGAGATGTCTCACGAGCCCATGTTTTCGCCACACTCAAATTTTCGTCCTCTGGTTGTCCATAAACATGGACAGGTTTATACCCTACAGGAAATACATATCCAGTTTCATGATATTTTGACGGTTGCAAACAAGCGCCATAAGTTCATCGCGTTTTGCTTCATCTTTTGTAATCTTTCGCCGCTTTATGGTTCTTGTTGATGGTACCGGTGTTTTCACTTCTTCCCCAGTCGTTTGCGTTACCGAAACTTCTTCTGAATCCACAGGGTTGTTGTCTCCAATAACAGTGTCCACCTGAAATGATAATCATACTATCTAAAAATTAACAATAAGTAATAATAAACGTTAACCCTAATTTAATTAACGGCATGGTTACTTTTTCAGATACTGAGCGCGACCCAAGAATGGAAGCAAGTCAGCGAAGACTTCAAATCACTTTGGAATTTTCCACATTGTCTCGGCGCAATCGATGAAAAACATGTTGGAATAGTTAACTACCAGAAACAGGTTCATTTTATTTCACCTATGAAAATTACTTCAGCATCGTGTTAATGGCAGTCGTGAATGCCAATTACGAGTTCATTATGGTCGATGTAGGAGTGAATGGACGTGTGTCGGATGGCGGAGTGATAAGTCATACCGCTTTCGGTGAAACACTCGAAAGACACCAATTGGAGATACCGGAGCCGGAACCTTTGCATGAAGAAGACTCAGTGCCTCTGCCATACGTCTTCGTTGCCGACGATGCATTTTCTATGTCTGAAAATCTTGTGAAACCTTACGGAGGTGGCGGTAGTATGGACGTAGAAAAACGTATATTCCACTATCTTCTCAGCAGGGTGCGAAGCATTGTTGAGAACGTTTTCAGCATTCTAGTTTCTAGATTCTGTATTTTTCGCGCTCCAATTCGACGTTCTCCAGAAAAGGTAACTGTAGTGTCGTACTATCGGCACAACTAGAGGCATTGTAGCAGAAGCTTTAACTTCACTTCAGTTCCCTAAGCTGCAAACTCGGGAGAAGGATAAGTATACGCACAGTAAAGCTCCTAATAATGTACTGCTTAGATCGGTGACAGACCTTCCTTAAAACTAGTCGTGCCCGGAAGTCGAACAAGGACTTTCCAGTGGTTGTAAAGCGTGGCAGAGGCAAGGCACCATAAAGGACTTCTGTCTGTCAGTTCCTGCCGTTTATGACTTATCTGACTCCGAGACATGCGAAACCCAAGTGCAATAAAGACATCAGGCGGCGCCGGCCTTGCAAGCTCACTGCGAGATACAACAATTTCCCTCCCTTTAGATGAATATATGAAAAACTGAAGGCATAACTCAACAACCCATTCGCATTACAGGTTTAGTTATTCTACCTGATCTACGCAATTCATTTTGTACAGGTGAACTGTTAACAGGCTGCAAAGTAGAAGGTTCAGCCGCCTTGCTACTGAAAGATCCCGAATTACTAGAAGAATGAAGCAGCTGATTTGAATGTCTCTTCCAGATTACATTTAATGCTAAGATTTGAACATGAAAGATATTAACAGCAACTTTACCAACAATAATTCCCTTCAGCCACTTGGGACAATATCTTAAATTCAGAGCAGGAACATGATCACCGACATCAAATTGAGTTACATACGTAGGCCAACGACTGCATGCTACAAATGCCAGGATGTCCATCATGAAATGTTTCAAGAACTAAACTCCGTTATGACTTGGGTATTAAAACCCTTTCTTTATAAAGTATACAATCTTTCATGATGGTCATCTGAGGTAGCAGGTTCTTTAATTTAGACAAATTAGGATTAGGTTTAGGAGGCATGCCAAACTTTATGTATTGTTTGAGTTGACATAGTTCACTATCCGCATCAGTGTGAGTTTTTAT
>JACJUY010004055.1:0-18981 GCA_014220935.1 Platorchestia sp. MABIK | reverse complement strand
GAGCGTCTGCACACTGTGCGTTTAAACGTTGTAGAAATTCACACACTGTTTCCACTTCAATGTCAAATGGAGGACAGCTAAATGTAGAATACGCCATCTTGGTTTCAGAGCACTTGTAAAGTTCAAATTCACTTCGGAGATTCGAAGTCCTCGTCGCCAATTTGTAGTGTCGTACTATCGGCACAACTAGAGGCATTGTAGCAGAAGCTTTAACTTCACTTCAGTTCCCTAAGCCGCAAACTCGGGAGAAGAATAAGTATCCGTACAGTAAAGCTCCTAATAATGTACTGCTTAGATCGGTGACAGACCTTCCTTAAAACTAGTCGTGCCCGGAAGTCGAACAAGGACTTTCCGGTGGTTGTAAAGCGTGGCAGAGGCAAGGCACCATAAAGGACTTCTGTCGGTCAGTTCCTGCCGTTTATGACTTATCCGGCTCCGAGACATGCGAAACCCAAGTGCAATAAAGACATCCGGCGGCGCCGGCCTTGCAAGGCTTACTGCGAGATACAACAGTAACCATCATCACACTAGCAACATGGAACGTACATAATTTCCTGAAAAGAAAATCAAAACGGTAGATGCCATGAAGGTACATCGACTGGGAAGACGACGATCACGTGGTTCGTGCTGGAGAATACCGGAAATCGCAAGCGAAGCTGGATGGCCTCAGAGTAACATCCAGCAGAAATTCAACCACTTCGGCAAAATTGATTGAGACGCATTCCAGAGTTATTTCTGTTCGAGAGGCTCAGTTCCTTGGCAAATGGAGCAAGTGAATTGACCAGCTGGAATAATACTTTATTTAAAAATGCAGTGGTAACCTCCATCTCTGCCATATCCACTGCAGTTAATATCGACTTTAAATCATTTATAGAATATGGTGTGTCGAGGAAAAATGTAATCTTTCAAATTTATCAGTTCAAATATAATAGGTAATGTGCAGTCTTGCTTTATTTTTGTGGCGACAAAGGTTCATAAACGAAAAATATACGAAGAAAATGCTTCTAACACCCTTTCTTTGTTCTATTTATGTAATGCTTGCCAGTTCTCATTGCCCCATTCTACAAATATTATAGCTGAACAACTTTTATAGGTATAATACTCGTAATAAGCTTTATATAATAGAGGCAAATTTGTTTTAGAGACCTATAATTCTTTTAACCCTGTCAAAACTAGAATTACCAGAAACTGTTTGTTAGAGACAATACTTCAACCTACGTCCTTTTCCTTTTTAACCCTTTGAGGCTCAAAAGTGGATTCATCAGCTTTATTCCAAGATGTTTTTGCCATTTAGTTTTCAAAGGGTTATGGAAACGGATTTGTTTCGTATGTATGGCTCCTGACCCTCTACATCCGTCGTAGGATTTCTGAGAACGAGGAATTTATTAAATTAACCTTCCTGCTTATAACGCTGTAATTCAAGTCAACCAACAGGTACAACCTATTTAAGAACACACACAATTAATTTTAAATTCGAATCTACTACGACGATATTAAGGCTTAACTGTTAATCAATTTTTATAATAAACTTGGGGTTTGGAAGAATTTTAAAATATGCGAGAATAAAATATAAATGCATGACTCACTTTATTTTCTTCTTCCATTCTGATGCCGCTCGTGGACTCAGCAGGCGTTTCATGATATTTAAGGAAGAGCATTTATTCAAAGTACCAGAAGCCTGGCTGATACACATCTTCGGTTCCGGTCCCCGATTTAGTAGAATTATTAACCTTTTAAGCTCTTCTCTAAAATTAGTTCGTAGACAGTTCAGCTTCTTTTTCAAATCGTCAAGTGTAGCGTCTGGGTTTTTTTCTCTGTATTTTTCGAGAAGTTCTTTGTAAGCTGCATTTCTTTCCTTCCGGTTGCTATAATCGTTTGATTTTTTCCTCCATAGTATTGAAAATGATTGATAACCCTCAATCACCTCTACTAAAAATTGTCTTTCCATTTCTTTGGTCTCTTTTGTAGCCTTGTTTGATAGAATAAAAGGTAATCAAGACCGATTATGATCAATTATCGATTTGATAATTTCACGTACACCTGTATCCACGTCTCGAAACCTACTGGAGTAGGGTTGGCCTCAGGGGTAACACTTTTGTTTGACTAAAATAATCTAGTTTGACCTCAAAAAATTTCTAGAATAATCTACATTTAAAAACAAACGTGTAAAAATATATCTAAACACAAAATTAATTAAATTTAACAATAAATTAGCCAAACAACAGCACAAATGAATCTTTATATCATATATAACTTTATATTAGGTTATTTATCCTAATTTAAATTACTGACTATCTTAATATAAATCCTAAGTAAGGCTTTTTATCCAAATGTTTCTTAATTTTTCAATTGAGAGGATCAGCATTACAAATAGGCATTAAAACTGACTTAAGGAGCATTAGCAAGTCATTCATTAATTTACTTGGTCTAGATTTTTGAATTCAAATAACTTGCTAGTTCTTTGTCTCTCTGTTAAGATTCTAATAAAAAAGAAATTGTGCGAGATATTTTTTGAGAATACATTTCGAATAACACAGCAGCAGTACGGCAAATTTCACTTTGCCTTTGAATCTTAAAATGTGTTCTTGATTTCAGCCATTGAACAACAATCTTCTCTAAAATAGGCTGGATGGACAACCATCGAGTTTTTCAGTCAGAAGAAATTTTCAATGGATGTGAACCTTCATTAATCGATTCTTGAAGTTGATTGTATTGACATTGTCTAATTGATGATTTTGCAAACCAACTATGAGTTTCTGCAATAAAAAATCCCCGTTCCCTTGTAAACATTCATTAGAATCATAGGACATAGCAAGTTGGAGTGGCATACACATCTCATCAATGTCATATATGAATTTTCTTATTTGAACTTGGCATAAACTCAATTATTTATGTCAACCATGGCACTTGCATTGTCAGTCCCTTTAGCAATGCAATTATCAATTCTCAGATACTTACTTATCAGCAATTGTTTTAATGCTGTCACAATTCTCTCTGTATCACATTTTACTAATTCTTAATTCCTAAGTTGATTCTACTTTATTAGATACATCGCTGTAGTATACATATAACTGATACGCCAAGTAGTTTCATGATTGAAATATCATTACTTACATCCAATAATCAATTGAACTTATTGTTACCATTTTCATTGGTCAGTTTTCGAAACGAGGATACAATACATTTTTGATTATGTTTGTGCATTTTGTCGGATACATTTAAACATCATCAATGGTTTTTCAGTTGGAGATATGCTTTAGCATATCAACCATATGATCACAATTAAAAATTGCACTATGGTGGCATGAAAACATGGCAGTAGCCGTCTTGATCTGATTCAGAATCTGAACATCACGCGTTCTGAACGTGGTAAGTTCGCTTTTCAAATAATTTGGTTAAGAAATTCGACAAATATTATAAGAATCAAGTAGTAAACATTACAGCGAATTCATAATATTAATTTAGAGTAATTTATCATTTGCATCGCTTAAGTGTTTTTCCCGCTAGATAATATCAAGCACGCTAAAAAAAAATCTAGGTTTTTTAGCTAATATCTTCTTTCCAAACTTTACAGCAAGGTTAAAGCAAAAAACATTTGGATCTAGCTATGAAAAATCTAGAATGTCAGGATGCCTGCACACCAAAAGGTTTGATGCGAGAAAGCAAGCGAGCTTGAATTGGTTAACATGGATTCCCATGGGAGTGCACACACTGCAAGCAAGCAAGAGAGCGAGCGAGAAAGACTAAAGATTGGCTGAAGCGAGAAATTGACTCTAAGATGGTTTCACGCTTGAGAGCTGCAGCGAGAAGCCTCTGGTCAGGCAGTGCACGGATAGATATCGATGAGGGTGTTGTACTGCTCAATTCCTCCAGCATACACTGAACTTCTGATATCCGAAAATAATGCTGTACTTTACCTTTCGAACTCAAAAGATCCAAAGCACAGGGACAGATTACATGTTTCAAAGCAATGGCATGAAGTAGGAATGAAATTCTACGTTACGAACACATGCTTGTACAGCTCATTTCTGTTACAGACATCTCTCTATGACATTTAGGAGCAAACTGGTTGTTATTTTGTGTGTGATAGATACTGCTGACATCTTTCTCTCTCACTTGCTTTCTCGCTTCCAGTCTTTTGGTGTGTAAGCACCCTCAGCCCTGGTTGCCATAACTTGGCCAACGTATTTTGTGAAAAGTACCAGATTTAGCAGTACGAAAGAAAAAGATTCCAAGGAAAAAGTTCTAAGTTTTTACTTCCCTACATAATGCGTATAAATGGGCTAATAATTGTAGATGAAATTAGTAAACAACATTCATATGGTATTTTTTAATAATAAAACATAAAAAGAACCACATATTTGTAGAAGTGTACTCCAGCGTGCAAGAAGTACAAGATCTGCGTGAACACAAAAATAAAATTCGAAGTATTCCCAGGTGTGTACACTACGATTTCCAGAACTCAGAATGAAATATTGACGCAAAATATTGACGTATCCAAATGGGCGTGTCAATATACTAACGAACCATCAATAAAATAAAAATGATTTGATTGCCACAATACATTGAGTCAACTAATTGACGGTCGTCAATCAAGCCCACACACGATCCATATCATTGTCAATATTCATCATTTACAATTATATTAACAATTAAATTGATCGTCTACGGGCTCAAACTGATTTTATTGCGTCAATACATTGAGTCAATAAATTGATGGTCGTCAATCAAGCCCACAGACGATTAATGTAATTGTCAACATTCATCATTGTCAATTATATTGACAATAAAATTGATCGTCTATGGGCCGCTTAAGACCTGTTATTGCTACTCAGACCATTGAGTTCCATTGCGGCAAGTGAAGTAACGGTCTAACTTATACTTCTCTTGAAGTTGGTATCGGCGATCCGCAGAGGAGAAGTCGGAACCTTTTTATTGATCAAATTTACATTGACACATCTTAAGGTTACTGAACACTTGAAATTACTAGATAAAATTTTGGCGGTAATTGAGCGAGGAAAGTATGACATAGAGTTTAGGGGTGACTAAAGTGTAATCACTACAAGGACCCTCCCCCCTAGAGAGAAGGTTTTTTGAACGATACTTTTGCTTATGTTCTGATGGTGAGAGAAAGTCTCAAAACGATGTGATAGGTATTTTGGCGAGTCCTTATTCAGACGCCAGTTGGTAGTCATTTTAGCGAATCCTGTTCGGGAGTTACCTTTTTTTATAACGTCCCTGTCTTAGGGATTCCTGAGGGCCGTCAGTTGATCTCAGAGAGGCCGCATTTTCTTAGGCTTGATATTCCATTGGAATCTTCCTGATCTTCAGGGATAAAAGAGAAGTCAGTTGCTGACTTATTATTCATTAAGGCGAGGGTTTTTCAACAGTTCATCTGTTAGCTGCGATAACTTCCAATTTTCTTCAGAGTTTCAGGTGGCTGCGGCTAAGTGGCGAAATTCGAGCTGAGTTAAACAAGCTCAGAATTTGAGCTGAGCTTAAACAAGTTTTGAGCTAATTTCAAGCTGTTGCATATTAAAATATGCGTCGTAATAATGTGGCACTGGTTTTGTGAGTAAGAGCTCCAGAAGCTGTTGTTACTACGCTCCTCTTGCGAGCTCCGGAAGCCATTGTTACGCTCTTCTTGCCTGACTTCCGGGCAAAGCTGGTTTTGAGAGGAAGTCTGTAACCGAAAGCCACCGAGTACACTTATACGTGCTTACCAGAGTTTCCATATATACTCCTGCCTTAGTAGTCTAAAGTTCCTGAAACTTTAGTTTGCAGCTACATCTAAATAAACCTCTAGCTGTGTAGAAAAGAAACTACACAACACAAGCTAACGAGAATTTGAAGTTCGTGACGGAAGTATGTTTCGCAAGTATCTGTGATACGTGAGCTCAGTTATTTGAGGGAAGAAGTATTTTCCCTCCTTTTATATTACAAAAGCACTAATCGACATGTCTTGGCGATGGCTTAACACGATGCTGTAGAGCGTTGGTGTCAAGCGTTGATATCGTGCGTTGGGTGCCGAGCGTTGAGTCCGAGCGTTGAGTGCCAAACGTTGGGGCCGAGCGAGGGGCCGGGCGTGAGGCCGAGCATGGGGCCGAGCGCTGGTGTCGAGCGTTGAGACCGAGCGTTGGGCCCGTGTTGCAGGCGTTTTGGCGGCTGGGTTGGTTGTATATTTTCGCGCTTGGTTATACGCTCTTAGTGTGAAAGGAACACCTAGCGAAAATTGCGACGAAGGTTGACTGAAGCTGGAGAGCAGCTGCAGGAGTCACCATATATAAGGGCAGGCATTGGGGAACCCTCGGCCCGTTGGTGAAACCGCTGGAGAGCTGCTGGGGTCACCAGTTGTAAGGGGCAGGCCATGTGGAAGCCTTGGCCTGTCGGTGGACCCACTGGAGTACTGAGGGGGTCTCCAGTGGTTGGAGCTGCTGGAGTCATCAATAGTAAGTGGCCGGCAATATGGAAGCATCGGCCCGACGGTGAAATCGCTCCGGTCATCAGAGTTAAGACCCGGTTATGGTTCTGGGGTCATCACTTGTAAGACCTGTTGTTGTTACTTCGGCAATTGCGTTAAATTGCGGCAAGTAAAGTCGCGGTTTTACATATACTTCTGAAGTTGCATTGTTGATACGCACAGGAGTAATTGAAACTTTTTTAGTGACTAAGTTTATATTGATAAATCTTTAGATAACTGAACACTTGAAATCATTAGATAGAATTTTAGCTGTAAGCTAGAAAAGTTTGACACAGACTTTTGGGGTGACAAGTGTAATCCCTGCAACAGTCACTCCAGGATCAGACGGTACCCATTTCCGACACTTGGTTAGAACGACACAAATAGACACTCACCCAGACGATCTTGTAAGGAAAACGGGAGAGCGGAGGTTCTGTTCGCTACTTGGGTAAGCGAGTGAATGGGACAATGCTCAGCAATTGCGCAACGAAATGTGGAGATTGTTGCCTGATGGGTTTCAGTATTTCGATGCATGGTACATTTAGAAGTAATTGAAATTATCTTACCCACTAAAATATAGTTTGAATCAAAACCAGTACTTTAAATTTAAGACAAAATTCATGGTGATTATTTTTGACGTTTGCCAGGCACCACAGACATATCTTCATATTGAGCCCTCCGTATTCGTGTTGCAGAGCATGCCGTCAGGAGTTTCAGAATCAACCAGATTCTTTCCACACCTTCTCATTCTTCAGTCCGCTCAAATTAAAGAAATGCGATGATACGGTTCGATCAGACGATTTGAAAGTAACATTTTCTGCATCTGGACAAATGAAGACCCGCATGTTGAAATTTCTTAACATTTAAAAAAACATATTTTATTTGACATGCAATTGGCTTTCTATTTACAACTAATGTAATATTGATACTGACAAATTTTGCTTTTTATAGGTGAGTGTTTTTTGTGGATTTTTTATTTTCTTGACCAGTTCGCTATTTTTGAGATCCGATCTAAAAGACCCTTCGAAAAAGGATCTTTATTACCCGGAAAAATAGGATCATTTCTAAACCATAAAACGTAAAATCATGAAATTATTACCAAATTAATGCTCGGGACGAGTACAACATTTCCATTTATTTAAAAAAAATTTTACTCCCCCGTGAGGGGCAGGAAGCGAGTCTCTCGTGGCCCCTCAATGGTCGGCCGATTTTCTCGATTGACCTCATTTTGTCTCATCATTAATTTCTAAACTATTACACCCCCAAAATTCCAATTAGTTTCAATTTAAACATAGAATCAATTATATATTCTCTACTTTTCATATTCATATTCATCATAATCATATTCTCTACTTTTCTTGGCGGAACCTATACGCTACTTCATTATGCCTATTACGAACTCATCTACTCACTTTGACGATACAATGATTCACACACTTAGTTTTCTGCATCCAAAATAAGGAAGCACTTCTGGATAAAGTGTCCACAGTTTTCTTCCCCTTTTTATTTATATTTCCTTATTCTTCTCATACAATGTTCTTGTTAGTCGTGTCAGACAACATCCACTTTCTCACGCTCGTGAGTGTATTATCACAGCACTATTTTCGGTGGTAACTTTTCGCACTGGTCCAGCTGTGCTGCAAATTTTATGATCACCATTGTACAACAATCCTCATGTCCCCATCTCCAGTGAACTCTTTTGTGCCAGTATGTTTTTTAGTTACTTTTATTTATTACTGAGTTATCAACTAATATAATTTTGTAATTTACTGAGTGCTAGTGTGCGCTCATCGCACACTAGCGCTGAACTTTCGAATAAAAAAAAATGATAAATTTACGCAGTTAAAATTACCGGCTAGACATTTTTGAGATCCGATCTAAGACCCTTCGAGAGAACCTTTGAATTACCAGGACAAATAGGGTAATTTCTAAATTATAAGACGTTTAATCTTAAAATTGATACCAAATTAATTGTCGTGACGAGTACAGCATTTTCATGTATTTAAAAAAATTTTTTACGCCCTTGTGGGGGGCAGGAAGCGAGGCTCTCGTAGCCCCTCTATGGTCGGCCGATTTTCTCTATTAACCGTATTATGTGCCAACATTAATTTCTAAACTATTGCACTTACATGACAAATTATCGACATTTTTCAACCAAGGGAAATTATCGTTATCAAAATGAGGAACGAGGAGCAAACATGCTCAAACGAAATCATACGTCAATACGCACTTTTATCACTTCAAATTAATCCAAGTCAAGTTCAATTTAATTCAAGTTCAGTTCAAATTAATCCAACCCTAAGTTGAGTTAAGAATTGACGTAGTCGCTCTTTAATTTCAGCCGTTTTGTGTTATATATGTACCTATTGGATGTGATGAGCAAGACAATCGTTTTTCATTTCAGAAAGGAACACATAAAATTTCCACCGGTACTGCAATCTAAAGAGAAGCTGTCTCAAAACGTACTAAGTATCCAGCATCAAGAGGCAGATAGAGTGGGATTCAGACCTTTGAGCGAAGTGAAAGATACAAGTTAATTATAAAAACTTCGAATTATACTGGGCCTACTTATTACAGTCGTTTCAAATTTCTACATTAAAGGCAGAATGCATCCATTCAAATATTTATGTTCAACAAGTAATTTTTTGTTACACATAGTAGTGTCGAGGATTTATTTACACTAAAATAGAGATTTATATGCGTGAAATTCAACTTTATTACCCATAAGACTTTGACTTTGACTAATTTAAACTTGTGATGGATTAAAATGAACTGGACTTGGATTAATTTGAACTTGACTTGGATTGACTTGAAGTGAAAAAGGTGTATTTGTTACATTTCACATATGCTATTACATCAAACGTGATAACACTTATTTTTTAAATGATGTGCAATGTAGTGGTACTAAAAGCGACACTGAAGGCCAGACAGGTTGTGAAATGACTAATGGGAAGTTTTATCATCATTGTATGTTTGCATTAGGGGAGTTATGTTGATTCTGGATGAAACCCTCAAATTATTTAGGTGTTTCTCCTTCTCGTACAGCGGCCTCACGCATCGGGAAAACATTCGGGGTCTAGTGTCGTTACGGCTGCTTTAGTGTCTGGTTCAACTTGAAGGTTGCACCTGGGACAGACTTCCGATGTTTAAGTTTATGTTGAAATTTTTGAGAACTGTTAAATTGCCAGAGTAATCTAGGAACACAAAAAGACAATCTTCTAAAGTGAAATATTTGAAATGGAACGTGAAATAGATTTTTTAAAACGCTTCAAGACAATGGTGTTCAGAGTAAAGAAATAATTAACGAGAAGCTTAGGGTGCAATTTCGTTATACACGATATCGTAAAGAAAGGACACGATTTCAAAGGCTAGAAAAGTCGTGCCCCCAGTTCAATTTTTAGGTTCAGAGAATTCTACGTGCAAGTATTACCATTGAGATTTAATTTCATTTTTAACATAGGATGCAATTTCCTCTTTTTTTATCCATCTTTCCTTCCATTCATCTTTCTCTCTGTTTCCCTCTTGGTTTCTCTCATTTATTTGTGTGGAAGAAAGTATCAAAGCGCATAAAGGTTTGCGGGCAGTGCCATTTGGGTCGCATGAATTAAGCTATATTGTATTCTCGCAATTGAAACCTGTAATATGGGGATTTTGATTGATGTGAACGATCGCCATGAATTGTACTGCATGCAAGATAAATGTATAATTTAATCGTAAATCTCTTCGTTTTAAACGCACGTACAATGCTGTGATGTTGGCTGACTCATTTGCATTTCCGCAGTAAATGGAGAAAACCCGTGCCTCGTCACTTTTGTGAAGGAGAAAATGCTTTCCCATATAAAATGTTGTTTTGAAGAAAAATGTTTAAGCCCCCTTCCCTGCGTTGAAAAAAGCGAAAAATTTCACGATAAAAGAGGGGAGAACAATTGGACTGTACGTACCGGAAGATTTTACCTGTCGAACGATTAGCCTTGAAAAATAACTTGAATCTCTCGAATACTCTAGGTTATTTCATGCGGCTAGCATAATCTACATTTGAGATTCCTTCAAATGAGCTAGATTAGTCAAATTGTGAATCAGAATTTATATATATGGGCGAAGGAATATCAAATATCTTAAGGTGCAAGTTGATCCATCAATGTCTTGTGAATACAAACCGCTTCACGAGCATATAAAAAGCCAAAACTGTTAGAGAATGTAAGGGAAAGGAAAATATTTCACGTCAGATCGCAAATCTCTGTCACTTACTCTGCAAAGTGCAGTTGATTATGAATCCATTATTAGGTTCACATGTCACCTATGTGTAGATTATTTTTAGCTTTTTGTTACTCATAAGTAATATCAATTTATTACAGTGCCTCTATTTTATTCCATGTACCCATATCTGTTTGTTATAAATGAGATTACTGAGAGGATGAAAAATTTGTTGCTCTGAAACTGTAACTTGATTTTCATGAAAACCCTGTTATAAGATAAGAAATTAACTCACTTTCACATTCCCTAAGTCATTATAATTTGTAGCTAAATTATTTCTGTCGACTATTAAGAGCAGCGAAGCCGTCAGTTCAACGAAGCAGGGCGACAGTCATTTACATCATTACCATTTATATCCTATTTTCTGTACTTGTGTTTTTATATATGATTTTTGGTCGAAGAAACTGAATCCTAGAGTCATGAAGATTAATGCTCTGATTATATTTGGCACTGAACCTTTAATAAGGACTAACTACATATTTCACTAGCCAGATTAAACAAGCTTATTCCTTCAAACGAGAATTATCGCTAGCCCCAGTGAGCTTCACATGTTTCTGTTTCACTTGACTGTAAATAAATGAATGAAAAATATCCAAGGATAGGTTTTGGAAACAGATTTTATTGCCATCTATAAGATGAGCAAGCTCTGAAATTCATGGTGCTGTAGTAGACTCTTAGGGCCCATACGAGCCTAAATTTCACAAATTATTAATTTCGTAACGGAAAAATCTAATTCAAAGAGCACATACATTTTCATAATTTCCTATCACGAATTTCAATCCTTAAAACCCTTAAATCTATTAAAATATTACTCGAAAATAATTTCACCAAAACACAATTTCCACCGGCTCTCGCTTGTGGCAATAGGGTCAAGCACTATTGCGTCTTACAAGCGTCATTCTAAAACGACACCTCATTTTGTCGATAGACGTTGTTCAACTCCTGACTGGTGAGACTTCAATTTCGATTGTTGTGTGTGTTACTGTGTAGATAAGAACTTTTAAGCTAAGAAATTGCCTAATTATTTATTGTGCCTAGAAATTAAACGATGCAAGAGGTTGTGTTAGAAGTTTCAATGTGTCATCTTCTCCATTGTGTTTTGTGTACTAGTTAAATGTTGTTTAGTTTTCAATGTTTACCTCAAGAATTTGAAACAGATTCTGTGTTCTGCAGCAGTAAAGTCAAGTGTATTAGTAGGCACTTCCACTTACAATTACAAGTAAACAGATGCCTCACCTTATTATTATGCTGTGACTCAGAGCTGCTAGGCAGAAATTGTAGGGTTGTAAATATGATTTTGAATTTTCACTTCGAATTAATCAATTACTCACTGGTGCCTGCACACAAAGTGCTGAGCGAATTATTTGTAGGCTTGTAAATATGATCTAGAATTTTCACTTAGAATTAATCAATTACTCACTGGTGCCATGCTGTATATATCAGCATTGGGTTAGATATTATTGATACTTAGTTTTTGTGTGTAATATAGCTAACTCAACCTGCAAGTCCTTGTTGTAAATATTAGGCTCCTAGCTAAATTTGATAAACTGGAATAACACACTGTGTCATTGTTTTAGGTGCACAATCTGTAGCTGCCGTCACCCAACTGACAGCCGGTCTTTGAAGCCTAGTATATTTTAGACTTAAAAAAACTATACCCATGCTTAAAAATTCACTGCATTTTTTAGCTGTGTAAATTATTTAGCGGCAAAATAGACCAAGACACTTAGGCTAATCTTCAGTAATTAATATCAAATCAGCTCTACATCCACTTATATTATCTCGTGAAACGTTGCCAACAATCATCAACTTAGCTGTTGTGGTGACAAGCTATTGATACTAATAACTCTATTTCAATTCCAATTTATTACATTAAGTGTACAGATCTCTTAAGTTACCACTGCTCAACCGACAACCAGTTGGGAAGTTAGTTAGTTTAACCTCAGCTACATGCTGAGTAGACCAAGGATGTCATTTTTGTTATGTGATTAAATATCTCATCATTTTTAGAATTGTTGTATGTTCCTTTGCTGAATTGGAAATAGACTTAGCCACTTAATCTTAACCCTTGATTGTCGCCAGTGATTGCAAAAGTCTTCACACAAAGAGTAATTGTTCATTTAGTTTCTGAAAGACGCCTATGTCAAGGTGCTTAGATATCTCAGACTTGCACTCAGGCGCCAGAGCTGCAGTCTGAGTATGGTAGAGACCAACTTGTTCAGGGTTCTCCATGTGATACTTAGATTGTGACGGCCTTGCAAGTGAATAAGAATACGCTCTCTGACCTGTGCACAGTAACCCAGCCTACTGTTCCCTCACAGGAGACCTACGAGACACTGCACCACCCCCACACTACCTACCACCTCGTCAGTCACCCCCTTAAGCTCACATCATGAGCAACTGATGAGAGATACCGAACAAAGGTAGACCTAACCGTTCAGTAACACTCTGAACGCAGTTCTTGACCACAAGGTCCTCCAAACTCTGCACCCTCTCACAGAGGCTGCCTCCTTCTCCTTCGTAAAATTCAATTAACGACATTCGTTAATTTAATGAACTTAATTAACGGGCTGCGCCTAGCACCCTCATTTCATACGCCGTTGCTCAGGCTTCACCAGCTGGAAACCCACCTTGTCGCTCGATTCACTGCCATTGCGAGGGCCTGTAGTTGAAGCTTACCACTTCCCCCATATACGAAGTGCACACTCACAATCACTCCTTCCCCGTACCGGAACAACCTGTCCCGGGAAGACTTTGCTTCGAAGCTCTGCTATCTGGATTGGACCCCAAGAACCCTCGGAGACTCAAGACACCAGCGTGCACGCAGTGCAGAAACTTCCAATAAATCTGACCAGGTGAGCGTTACAAGTCTCTCACTTACCTTCGAATCAGTGGTTGGGAAAATATATTGAAAGAAGTGACGCCGGTAGAGCGTCAAGCACCCTCACTCCTGAGTCGTAGTGCCCATATGCCTAATTAGTCATTCATTCAACTTTAATTGTTCATTCATTTAATTGTCGTATTTTAATTGATGCCTGCCAGGGCATCTGGTGACCCTATAAAGTCTCGAAGTACCTTAAACTTCATTACCTCTTATTTGCAAACTTCACACTGGTACCCCCAGAGTGTTTAATAATCAAAACAGTCATTAAGAAGCCCAACCATCGATTGAAGGTACATGAGCGCATGTCAAGTGCTAGTCACATCTTTGTAGTGTTTACCCTGAAGGAGGTAGTCCTCTATTCTCAGTTGTCAAACAGTATTTCTTTCGAAATCCTTCTTAAAATAAGGTCATTGCTACTGCAGCCTATCTTAACAAACCCTTCCCGCATTTCCATTGCTACTGAAGCCGCCTTTAACGTATACTTCATGTATTTCCATTGCTACTAAAGCAAATCTTAGGATATCTTCTATGTTATCCGGTTACTTCCTATTGCTACTGAAGCTCTTTACTAATAACCTTCGAAATTTCCATTGCTACTGGAGCACCTTTCATTGCTACTAAAGCAAACCAGCAAAAATACCCTTGTCAACGAAACACCAAGTCAATTACAATAAAAATTCGAGGGCGGAATTCAATCAAAAAGTAGTTTGTTAGATCAAGTGGGCGTTAAGACGGTTGCGCACCAATTGCTATTGGTCGGGCAAACAAGATATATCTTGGATGACCCCTCCTAAAGACACTAACGATAGTGCGAATGCGCTAGTTAAACTTCCCCCATTAACGATTAAAAATGTAGACCCCTGGTTCCTACAAGCGGACACAGTTTTTAAAGGGTTAGGCATATCAGACGAAAAGAAAAGATTTTTCGCACTGGTAAACAGCTTACCCACTCAAATAATCGGAGAACTAGCGAGCTTTATAGATGCGGATGCTGACACGCCGTACTCAACCCTCAAAAACGAAATCACAAGCCACTTTAAGAAAGATAGGGGAGAGAGGTTGCGTGCTTTGATGACACACCCTCCTAACCAAAACCAAGCCCTTTCGAGCTGCTAAAAGAAATGAGGCGACTAGCAGAAGGCAGCATGGAGGATGACACCCTCAAGGAGTTATACATCCAGCGTTTGCCCGAGTTCGTGCAGCCCTTTCTCGTTTCCCATAATCCCCCCCTTGCACTAGAGGACATGGCCAAGACCGCGGATAGGATTATCAGATGTAATACCGTTACCCATAGGGAGTCGAACGTGACCCCTGCGGTAAACCAGACGTGTCAGAACGACACAAATGTGTTAATATGAGAGCTAACTCAGCAAGCTGGAGCACTGATGAAAACAGTCGTCAACCAGCAAGCCAAGCTCTCGAATAGTCAAGGGCAGGTGCATAGCATCACACCAGAAACAACGCACCAGAAATTTCCGGACGAATACCGGAACCCCTGTGCATTGGACCGTCAAGCGCGTGTGAATAGGTCGTTCAATAGCGGTCGCAACCGCCAGAACGTTTCGCGACCTATCACAAGCCGTAATCCAAATTCACAAGCAAGTGGGCAGAACGAACTGTGTTGGTATCATCAGCCATACTTTCTTTAGGCCCGTAAGTGCGAGTCCCCCGATTGCCCCTTGTATGAACTATTGCACCCAAAAACAGGAGCAGAGCGGCGTAAACGCAAGTCAGACGCCGGCGCTAAATCAACCTCGTGCAACTCGCTGCCTTACATTACTAGATCCCCTGACTAAAATATGGTAAAATGCTATGGTACAAAGTTCCTAACATATACCTTTGACCTAAAACGTGAGCTCGAATTTGAATTCGTTATAGCAGACGTGGACGTCGCCATCATCGGTGCGGATTTCCTCCAGAAATTTGCACTGGTGGTGGACCTCCGAAACGAATGTATATATGATAAACTAACTAGAGCGAGAAACTCAATCCATTCAGGTGTGCTCGCCAACGCCACACTGAACGTGACCGCGATTTTAGACAGCACATGCCCATACCAACGGGTGATGACAGAATTTCCCTTTTTATCCCAACCTAACGTAGCGCTTAAACATAACACGTTGACGGAACACCACATTCAGACGAGTGGCCCGCCTGTTTACGCGAAAGTGAGGCGTCTCCCCCCTGACAGATTGCAGGAGGTAAAAGACGAGTTCAAAAACATGTTGGGCGCCGGGACTATTCGCATCTCGAAAAGCCCCTGGGCCAGTCCTCTGTTACTGGTGCCCAAAAGTAATGGCGAGACGCGCATCTGCGGCGACTACCGACAGCTAAACGCGGTAACCGTGCCTGATAGATTCCCAATTCCCCACATTCACGACTTTACTGCCAACTTAAATGGCGCCACTATCTTTTCAACCGTAGACCTTAAGAGAGCCTTCCATCAAATTCAGATGGAAGAGAGCTCTATTCAAAAGACTGCCGTCTGTACGCCGTTTGGCTTGTACGAGTACCTTCGTATGCCCTAGGGCTTACGAAATGCTCCGCAAACCTTTCAACGCCACATGACTGAAGTTCTTTCCGACCTCCCATTTTTGTACTGTTACCTGGACGATGTGCTTATAGCCTCGGGGACGCCTGAGGAGCAGGTGCATCATCTAAGGGAGCTGTGCAAACGACTAGCGTCACACAACTTACTGGTGAACCCAGTAAAGTGTGTTTTGGGAAAGAAGGAACTGACTTTTCTTGGTTACCATATCAGCGAGAACGGCATAAAACCTCTGCCCGACAAAGTCGAGGCCATCCGCCAATTCCCAAAACCCTCAACGCAGAGACAGTTGCGCAGGTTCTTGGGATCGGTCAATTTCTATCACCGATTCCTGAAAAACTGTGCGGCAACTCTCGCACCACTCTCTTCTCTGATCAAACCAAAAAAGCGAGGCAAGTCCGTGCTTATCGAGTGGAATGAGGAGGCAAATAACGCGTTTCACGAAATTAAAGAAAAGCTTGCTAGCGCGACGGAGTTGGCTTACCCACACCCGAACGCTGAATTCAGTCTTGTGGTTGATGCATCTGACGTGGCTGTTGGCGCTGTCCTTCAGCAAACTGCAAATAACGTAACGTCACCGCTAGCGTTCTTTACTAGTAAACTTTCTCCTACGGAACAACGTTATAGCACGTTCGAGAGAGCTCCTTGCGATCTATCATGCAGTCAAACACTTTCGTTATGCCTTAGAAGCACGTCAATTTACTATTTATACCGACCACAAGCCAATCCTAAGCGCAATACGAATGCCCTCAGACCGCCATTCCCCTCGAGAAAGTCGGCACTTGACCTTCATAACCCAGTTCACGAGCGATCTCAGGCATATCAAAGGCGAGGAAAATACGGTTGCTGACTGCTTATCGCGTATGTACAGCGCGGTTTTAAACCCGTCAGCACCCGAGTTCCGACCCTCTGTGCAAGCGATGTCGTTAGCTGACATCATTCGTGAACAGCAAAATGACTAGAGATTCACAACCTGATCGAGTCCCCGGATTCTTCCTTAAAGTTGTCGCTTAGAGATGGCGCTTATTGCGATACCAACCGCCCAAAACGATGCTATTTACCGTCAAGCTTACGCTCTAATACCGTAAAAGATTATCACGACTTGTCTCATCCCGGAACAGATAGAACTTTCCGTTTAATCGCGGAACGCTTTGTTTGGCCCGGGATGCGCAAAGCCATAAGGGAATTCGTGCGCAATTGTCCAGATTGCCAAGCGAGCAAAGTCATCCGGCACAACAAGTCCGCAGTTAAACCTTGTGCATTCTCTGGAAACAAATTTGATGCCGTAAATTTAGATATCGTAGGTCCCCTCCCCAACTCTCGTGGTTACGCGTATCTCCTAACAATAATTGATCGCTTCTCGCGTTGGGTCGAGGCTGTGCCCATCCATAACCTAACCGCAGAAACTGTTGTAGGGCATTTATAGAAAATTGGATCTCACGTTACTGAGTTCCGTTGAGCATTACGCACGATCGCGGTGCACAGTTCACTTCAACCCTCTGGGCTGAAATCTGTAAAACCCTTGGTTGTGCCAACATCACCACAACCGCTTTCCACCCCCAGGCCAACATACTCATTGAGAGACTTCACAGGGACTTGATGGCCGCTCTGCGTTGTTTAAAATGTCAAAATGATTGGGCAAATCGCCTGCCTATTGTGTTGCTTACCTTGAGAAATCTGTATAGGAGCGATCACCAGTGCACTTCCTCCGAACTGCTTTACGGTCAATCCTTGAGGTTGCCCAGCGACGTTACTGTTCCGTCCGCTGAGATAGGCGATTCCCCCAGTAGACTTATCGATTACGCAACACGCCTTAAAAGCTCTATGCGAAAGATTGTTCACGTCCCCCCTCTGTCACCCCAAACAACAGAACGTTTAGACCCTATGTTGCAAAAATGCACCCATGTGTATGTGCGTGTAGACGTAGTCAAACCTCCTCTGAGACGACCCTACGATGGGCCTTACAAAGTACTCAAACGCACACCCAAGTACTTTGTTATAGAAAAGAACCTTAAGAGCGATAGTGTTGGCACAGACCGCTTAAAGGCGGCATACCTATCCGAAGCCATTGACTCGCTCTTCTCAGCCCCTGAAACACAACCCGTTTTGCGATCTAATCTCAGGTCAACACCTGTCGAACCCGCAAACTCGCACTTGTCCGATTTGGCTAGGTAATTCCATACAACGATGGAGTGTAACGAATTCCATGTTCCCCGCTATACCGTTCAAGGAACGCAGTTCGAACATAGCAATTCAGACGCCGCCACTTCGGCAGACGCTTCTGGGACCGTGTCACCGGATGTTGATTCCCCTACACAATCCCTCACACTCTCGCAAGCTAACATTCAAACGAAATCTTTTACAGCTCCTAAGTCTACTCCTTCCAGTAACGCAGAGTACTGCAGTAGACACGGGAGACCGTCCCGCCCACCAGCCCGTTATGCCCATACGTGATGTGGTTAGTTTGATCTGTTGTTTCGTTCCCCTCAGTATTATCTGTTGTATTGTACAGGTAACAGCTGTCACTGTTACCAGACCTTTCGGTCTCAAACGTTGGGGGGTAGCTGTAGTGGACTCTTAGCACTTGTCCCGCCGCCCGTCCGTGCGGCGTAACTTTCCGAATTAACGGACACTGAAGACATAGACTCACCTAACACCCATAGTGGGGTCAGGGAACGCTGTAATTTGAGACAATTTTAATGACAAGCGTAACAAAGGAAAGGAGGCTCACCTGAAGATCTTCGAAAATAATATTCAGGCGAATACGTCTCCAACTAAGCCGGCTGTCAAGGACACTAAGTCCCGGAAGCAGGGGTCGGTTGAGGCCAGAGCCCG
>JACJUY010004054.1:32619-58619 GCA_014220935.1 Platorchestia sp. MABIK | reverse complement strand
ATAATGTGCCGGAGCTCCATCGTGTTGAAACCAAAGTCGTCTACGAATACCTAATGGCACATTTTTCAATGAACCAGGAAGGACTTCTTCAAGAAAGATCTGTACACATCTCCAGTAAGACGCTCTGGCAGAATGTTTGGACCAATGAGTTGATTGTGCACGATACCTGCCCAAACATTGACAGTGTAGCGATGTTGGTGATGACGTTCATCGATGACATGAGGGTTGTTCTGCTTCCATGAGTGAAAGTTATGATAAGCCAAACTTCCATCTCGGCTGAAGGTTGCTTAATCCGTAAACAACACACACTCTGCAAAATTGGCATCTTCTACCCCCCAATCTAAAAACCACTGCGCGAATCGCTCACGAGGACCATAATCAACGGGAAGGAGACCCTGGACTCTCTGGAAGTGATACGGATGCTAATTATTCCGGTTCAATATACAAGCCACACTGTACTATGATCACGAACACCCAAAGATGCTGCTGCGGCACGGGTGCTCGTACGCGGGTTTCTACGGAAATGTTCCAACACTTCTTGCTCTCGATGATAATTTATTGGGCGACCAACGTCTACTCTGTTTACACTAAAACTGCCGGTTTCCGTCAATCTTTGGTGCAATGCAGTGAATAATCGATGATCAGGGACTCTCGATTAGGGTAACGTTCGTTATAGATTCTCGCCGCACGTCTTGCATTACCATTAGCAGCCCCATAAGTGAAATGCATGTCTGCCATTTGTGCATTTGTAAGGCGATACATCTTAGCACTTCAGTGCCACGGTGCTAACTGACAAAAGAAACACTACGCTTCTCACCAGGGGTTGCTAACGTTGACTAGGAATTTCTAGAAATTTCCTGAAGCTGTGAATTAATGTTTTAAACCGTAAATAAAACATGTTCGATTCTGCCAACACTTGTTCATTCTAATTTCCCATATTGCCCTTATTCCTGTCTGTTGCGAAATCGCTGTTGTGTTCTTGTAGCGTAGCATTAAAAACTTCTAAGACAAATAATTAAAAAACTAAACGTTTTTCGATATTTTTTCACTGATGAAAAAGTGTTTAAATTTGTATTTTCTACTAGTAGCCGAAGTTTGTACTAAGAGTTCCACCAACACCCTGTATATTCGGTGTTTCTAAACTAGAGGTAAAAATGAAAAAATATATAGAAAATCGCAAAATAAATCGATTTCTCGAGTAACAAAAATCTTAAAAACTCCACCGTTTTCGAGTAATTCCAAGTTGAAAATTATTAAATTTTAAATATTGCGCTCACGCACCGGCTGCCAACGAAGTTAGGTTTTAGGTAATCTAATTAAGAAGTAAAATTACTGTATTCACGAGAGTGTGTCATTGATTATCCAATCATACTAATTTAGACCATTTAAGGAATGATTTTTAAAAATTTTTGTAGGAAAAATTTAACCAATCACAAATGATAAATTTTATTGTCACTACAAGAGGTGTTTTGAAAGTGCCCACCGTGAACTTCAATGCACTTTTCACATCTGTTATGAACTGACTGCCGTACAGATGTGAAAACATTGGGTCTCTCAGCTATTTGTGCTGCAGCACCAACTATGTAGGCAACCAGATCTTGCTCTGAATCCACAGCGGTGGCATACACCAGCTCCTTCATCACCCCCCACAGGAAGAAATCAAGGGTGTCATGTCTGGTGAACGAGGAGGCCATGTCACTGTGCCACCTCTGCCAATCCACCTATTGGGAAACTTGCTCATCTAAATCTTCTCGTGATACAAGGAAATTATGTACTATTGCTCCATCATGTTGAAACCACATTCTTCTACGTATGTTCAGACGGATTTCTTCTAATAATGGAGGCAAAACTTCTTGTAAAAAATCCTGTATGCAAGGCCAGTGAGAGATGAAGACATCAAAAATGGACCGATTAAATTGTCGTTTGGAATTCCTGCCCACACGTTGACACTGAAGCGATGTTGACGTTGTTGAACATTAATTATGTGAGGATTATTGATAGCCCAATTTTGAGAATTGTGTGTATTCAATACATCACAACGAGTGAAAGATGCTTCATCAGTGAACAGGACTCTCTTCGAAAAACCGACATCATTTGTTCCTTTTTGCAAAAAACACTGAGCACATTGCATTAGAGGCTCATGATCTAAAGGAAGCAAACTTTGCATTCTTTAAAAATGAAATTGGTGTGAGTTTTGACAGTGGAGTTCTTACCATACAGTAACATGACTTGAAATGCCTAAATGTTGAGCAGCACAGCGTGTATTATCACGAGGATTTGTTCAAAATGTTGAATGATTCGTCCTAGGTGATCGTTGCGTGGACGCCCTGTTTCCTATCTGTTTATCCTGAAGCTTCCATTTTCATGCAGTCTTCTTTGTAAGTTAGTGGAGAACCTGTGTCCAGGAACCTCTAGATTAGGGTAGCGTTCTCTGCACAACTGTCAAGCAAGTAAAGCATTTCCTGTTGCAGCTCCGTACATGAAATGCATGTCGGCAAGTTAGTACTATAAATTTAATTTTTAGATTCAATACAAACATGCAATTTTCCATAAACATTTCCTTTTCTATGATTCTCTGTGCAGGTACATCAATTACCTAAAATCTAACTTCGGTAACAACCGGTGCGTGAGCGCTTAACATTTAAAATTTAAGAACTTTTCAACTTGAAATTACTCGAAAACGGGGGAGTGTTAAGATTCTCGTTACTCGTGAAAATTGCTTTATTTTCCGATTTTCTGAAGATACAGCAGTTTCATTTTTTACCTCTAGTTATGAAACACCCTGTATATTCCTATTCTCAAATGTTCTTGTTATTGTGCTTGCACACCGAAAGACTTGAAGCGAGAAAGCAAGCAAGCTTGAATCGATTAACATGTATTTCTATGGGAGTGCACACACTGAAAGCGAGCAAGCGAGCGAGCAAGAAAGACTGAAGAATGGCTGAAGCGAGAAAGCGACTCATAGATGGTTTCATGTTTGAGAGCTGCAGCGAGACAGGGTTGCCAACTGGCATGTTTCACCGCCAAATTTGGTCATTTTTGTCGGTGAAAAGTCATTTTGGCAATGAAAAATTACAATTTGGCATTTGACATGGAAAACAATGGAATTTGGCATTGGAAGCTATTTTTGGCATTAAACTAGCAATGAAAGAAGTCGCTTTGCCATTTTTACCTACTGAGCAAACAAATTGGCGCCTTTTTGGACATGACGAGCTGCAACGTAATACGTATTATCGAAGATCGAACGAGTCTTGTTCAATCTTCGATCAAACCTGTTTGTAAAACTCAGCGGTTGGCCGGTTGCCGCGCAGCCGCCTTTAGCGGTCCTTGCCGGGCCACAGTTCACTTCGCAGGCGCGTAAGGGTCAGTACCTGTTGTGGTCTTTAGTTTGTGTCAGTGCTTTGGCTTGTTTTCAGCTGTTGAAAGCTAAACTCGTTATTATGTCGAAGTGGAATAAGTCGTATGACTCGGGACGTACCTACAGAGTGATATGGAAGAAAGAGTTTCCATGGCTGACAAAAGCCAAAGATGGTACACAGTCTGCTTTTTGTAAGGTATATTCCAAGAATATGCACCCCAGAAAAACTACGATTACGCTGCATGCTGACAGGAAAGAACACAAAACAAGGGCTTCCGTCCTTAGCTTTGTGAGATCTAACATTTTTCAGAGAGCCGCGAAAACTCAGGGACCTGGTGATGAAGTGAAGAAACCTGATTTAGAACTCGCATTGGTCATCAGCTGTCACAGTTCAGTGTCTGCTACCAATCATTAATTGTGCGAAGAAATTGAGAATAATTCCGCCGAAGTGAACTAGAGAACATACAGCTTCACCGAACAAAGTGTTTGATGTTAGTTACGAAGGTGATATCACCAGCGCTTGAAAAGGAACTACAGTATAAAATTGGCGAAGCTAAAAAATACTGCTTGATGATCGACGAGTCGACTGATGTATCAAGTGACATGAACTTGTGTGTTTGCGTTCGATACTATGATAACAGTCCTCAAAATATCGTAAATTCACTATTGGGGCTTGTCCTGTGCTAGAAACAACAGGTGAAGCTTTAGTTCACGCAACTATGTCACTACTTGAGAAGAATAACATGGCTTTGAAAGACTGCATTGGCTATTGCAGTGACGGTGCTAGCCAGGGTTGCGGAGTCGGAGTCGGGAGTCGGAGTCGCTGGAGTCGCATGTTTTAGGGTGGAGTCGGAGTCACATTTCTGAATGTGGTGGAGTCGGAGTCGGAGTCGTTCATTCGGATGTGGTGGAGTCGAGGTTGGAGTCGCTATTTTTTGGTGTCTTCGATTCTAATTTTAGCAAAAATTAATCATAATAGTTTAAAACCGAAAGTAAATCAAACAGAGTTAAATAACTTTACTGAAAAGCTACAAAAATACGCAATGTTTTTATTGATTATTTTGTTCGAGGTTCGAAACAGCGTATTTGTACCTATCACTTAACACGATCAATGGTCACTGATATCAATGGTCACTGTGGGTTCGCACACATATATATATGATACCCACGAGTGCGAGGTATAATTTTCGTACTGGAGCAATAATGCATAAATTACAGTGAAAAAGCCGGATTTAGTAATTGAAAGCAACGCAAATTCATTCTGTTTGTTTCTGTTTCTCTCATTCCCCCTTAATTAATACATAGGATCTAGAAACTAGTAGTTAATGTGTTGTAAGTTACTTGCAGAACAGCTGAAGAACAGAACAGTTACTTGAAGAACAGTTACTCAGCTGAAGTAATTCATTGTACTCACACAAAGAGTGGTAACTCTGTACGCTCTTACTGTGTCTATATTCTATACCAGTGGTTCCTTAAAACGATTTTTGCAAGTCTTTCTTTTGATGTTGCTTTGGTGTATTGATTGATAATGACTAGTCTTTGCAGTAACCAAAAGTTATGTTGTGATCATAAATATTTCTAGTCTTTAGGTTATGATATATTGATGATGACTAGTGTTTGCCAAAAAGCTGAAGCTATGGTCTGATACATAAAGAGTTCTAGTTTTCAGGTTACGTAATGGCTATTGATAATGAAAATCCAGTTAGCTTATTTTCATGTTAATAACTGTAATATTAGTTAATTTTTTCAGCTAAATGTAGCACCTATGTACATACTTCAAATTTATTTCTTTGTTTTGTCTACTTCCTGGTCTTTAGGTCAAGTTAACATGCATTAATAATGAAAATTTCTGCTCATTTCAAAAGTTGTTCCTTGAAATTTGTTTGGTTCTTCTAGAGTTATATTGTATTTTATCATTTTATTTTCATGTTTAATTTTTTATCTTCTGATCACTCCCAAGTTTCTAAGTAAGCACACACTGAAATGGAGATTTTCATAATTATGTTTTCACAATTTCAAAAACTGAAATAGTGTCTGTTTCTCAGCATTATATAATTGGTGACTTTTTCTTAAAAAAGTTTTGGAAGTGTTGTAAGGTATTGGGACAAATCGGTATTGGGACACTTGCAAAAATAAAATACAATGTGAAAGTGCTGCAATGAAAATAATATCACAACACTAGCAAATACTTCACTTAGTTACACGCATATTGTCACTGAAAGCAATGCACTATATCTGCGGCAATGATTGTTGCATGCATTTATGCAATCGTACAAATTTTCTTGCTGAAAACGTTCCAAAAAGCACCAAAAAATACAAAATGAAAAGAACGTGGGTGTTTATTAAAATAAGAAACTGTCAAATACGTTGTAAAAAGTCAAACGAAAATAAAAGACAGTGTCAGATATATATATATACATATATATTACACGCAGAGAGGCTAGATGTGCTTTTATTCGTAAACAAAACGTTCCGAAAATGTCAGACCCCTGCGAAGAAAGCAGAACAACTTTGGCCTATTATAGACGAGATACAAAATTGTTTGAGCTACAATATGTCCCCTTTTCTGCATTGTTACCCTGCATAGTGTAGATACAAAGAAGAAAAGGCGGTGTGCAAATCTTGCCCACCTTATCTATATGTATGTATGATATCGCATAATTTTGTGGATTTTGAGCATAGTAATTGAATTAACTATAGTAATTTCGTTGAATCGGAGCATACTTAGGAATAGAAAAAACTGTTGATACTAATCTATGCTTATCAGGGGATGCACTGCCTACTTTGCCTACTCAGAAAACACCTGTCAGTAATATATATGTATATACGGTGCTGCCGTCTCTGGCGCACAGAAGGCTAGTTGCCCAGCTATGCGTTTTTTTATAAGCTATTCAACAATAGAAGGCATTGGTTGTTCCAAATACTTCCCCCACGGGCTGAGCGGATTCGGGCTACCCGTGGTGCTGCTGCTGCTCATAGTTTTGAGCTGAGGGAAGGTAGGTGTAGGACTTCGCAGTATAGGCGTTGCTTTGTCCCTTGTTCCGTTGCCCGCTGGAACTCCCTTCCCTCTGCCGTGTTTGATTCGGGTTCGTTTGGTGGTTTCAAGGGTGCTGTCAACTCCTGGTTGTTGCGTGGCTGATGTCTCCTTCTCCTTCTCCTGCTTCCTTCCTTTAGTTTTTTTCTTTGTTCTTTGTTTTTGTTTCACTGTTCGTGAAGTTGATGCTAGCGGGGTTTCGATTGTGAAATCTATGGATCCACGATCCGTCCCGTTGGGGTTGCTTTGCTTGATTTAATAATAATAATTATAATAATAATAATGTATATAATAGTGTACACGACCTGTCATAAATGACGTGATTCGATATTGTCGTTAAACAAATCTTCCAAACGGGGATGACAAATATATAAATCCATCCTAATAGTTGCCACGGTAAAAATACTCTTGTGCTTTTGCACTAATGAAACTCGTATCACAGATACGATCATTAAGCATCCTTTCGGAGCGTGAAAAGGACAGACCAACCAACCGAGACTGACCAACCAATTTTATTTGTTCAGTACTGAATTGAACATTGTAATAACATAGAAGTTATGCACAGGAAATACCCAAATCTATTTATTCATTTATTCGTTTAAGGAGACACTTAGCATTTTATTTGATAAGAGTAATCAACACTACAGAGGGTGTTTTTTTTTTGTGCGGACAAATTTCGATCATAGGGACAAAAATTCGAAATAAATCGATTATCACGAATGATAAAATGCCGAAACGCCTTAGTATTCGAGTTATAAGGACTTAAAGAAACTTTAGAACTCAAAGTAGGAGATCTCGTGCTCGCCAATGTTAGCGCTTGTCATGATAGTTCCGACCGCACTAAAGCAGCTTTTTGTTATTTTTACGATAAAACCAGCAAGCATTTTACAATTACGAAAAATTTGCAATTTAAACGTTCGTTTGGAAATTAACACTAAGTCATCAATGATAAACGTTAGTAGCTATTTCATTAAATTAATAAAACGAGTAAACATTATTCAATGCTTAATAGCTTGAAACTGCAGAAACTTTTCCTAACCGTAAAATGCTTGCAGTTCTCATTGTAAAAAATAAGAAACCTGTTTTAGTGGGGTATGAACTTGAAGACTTCACCTTCACCTGTTTAACCTTTTCACCCATCAAGACTTCACCTTTTTCACTTTAAATTAATCTAAGTCAAGGTCAATTTAATCCAAGTCAAGGTCAATTTAATCCACGTCAAATTCAAATTAAAGCAATCATAAGTTGAATTAAGAATTGACGTAATCACTCGTTAATTTGAGCTTTTTGTACTAAACATGCCTTCATTTTATGTAATGAGCAAGACAATCATTTTTATTTTCAGCAAGGAATACATAAAATTTTCGCCAGTGTCCGGTGTTGCAATCTAAAGACAAGCTGTCGTAAAATGTGCAAAGTCCCCAGCATCAGGAGGCAGAGTGTGATTCATATCTTTGAGCGGCGTAAAAGATACCAGTCAATTATAAAAACTTCTTATTATACTATTCACTACAGTTCTTTTAAAATTCTACATGTATGGCAGTTTGCATCCATTCAAATTTTTATGTTCAAAAGGTAATTTTATGTTACACAAATACATAGTAGTATGGAGGAATTATTTACATTCAAATAGAGATTTATATGCGTGAAATTTCACTTTAACACATGTATCAAATCATATATACATGCTACTAAATAAGATAATCATTGGACGATATGTAGATTTAATCCCTAAAAATATATAGGAACAAAGTCCTTTTTCGCTCGTCCAATCAATTTTCGTAAAAAGAAGTTACAATTTACCTCATCAATAGAGATATATTTGCCTTGGCCTATTAATTTGAAGGAATGGCAACATTTTTATTGCTGATGCAGGAATGTATCTGTGTAATGTACTCATATCAATTATGTTCAAACGGAATCGTTCATAAGTACTCAGTGAATCGCGATTGTATATTTCTCATAAAGATTAAATCTACATTACGTCCAATAGTTCTCTTGTGTATTCGCATGTATATGATTTCATACATGTGATAAAATTGAATTTCAAATATGTAAATCTCTAAATGAGAGTGGAAACATCCCCGATACTGCTATGTGTAACATAAAATTACCTTTTGAACAAAAATATTTGAATGGATGCATACTGACATTAATGAAGAATTTAAAATAACTTCAATGAGTAGTACAATACAAAGTGAACTGGTTATATTATATAGTTGACTGGGATCTTTTACGCCGCTCAAAGATCTGAATCACACTCTGCCTCCTGATGCTTTGTACTTAGCACATTTTATGACAGCTTGTCTTTAAATTGTTATATAGGCAAAAGTTTTATGTATTCCTTGCTAAAAGGAAAAACGATTGTCTTTCTCATCACATCCAATAGAAACATATTTAATGCAAAAAACGCTCCAACTAACGAGTGATTGTGTCAATTCTTAACTCACCCTAATGTTGGAATAATTTGAATTTGACTTGGATTAAATTGAACTTGACTGAGAATAATTTGAACTTGACTTGGATTAATTCGAACTTGACTTGGATTTATTCGAACTTGACTTGCATTAAAATGAACTTGACTTGGATTAAAATGAACTTGACTTGGATTAAAATGAACTTGACTTGGATTAAAATGAACTTAACTTGGATTAAAATGAACTTGACTTGGATTAATTTGAAGTGAAAAAGGTAGCGCTAACATTGGCGCGCACGTGGTATCATACTTTAGGTTTCAAAGTTTCTTTAAGTCTTCACAAATCTAAAACTAAGGAGTTTTGGGCATTTAATCAATGGTGAAAATTGATTTATTTTGTTTTCAACCTACGTGGGAAAGTTGTCCGCACAAAAAAACTATACATATATTGAAACGCTAGGTGTCTGCATCAATTTATAAATAAATATGTCTTTTTGTATTTAATTTCCCCTATGTTAATACAATGGGAATTGGCTTGATTGGATGGTATCATAAATACAATTCAAATGATGTGAAATATCTCACATCTGCTCACTTTTGTTTAGAAGTAAAAATTTTGCTTGAAAATTGAATCTATTGTTGAGAAAATGCAGCGTATCGTGGAAAAAGGTATGGCAAATCTGTTGAAAACCTCTTTGCTAATAATAATTTGAAATATAATACACAGTTGTTACTTGCTGGGTTGGTGTGTACGTCTGTGACGTTCATAAGGATGCTAATTGACCGTATCAGTAATAAAAGTTTCACCAGTGCACAAGGACAAAAATGTTTTAATCGCGAGTACTATTAGGGTGGATCTATTTGTTTGTCATCTACATCTTGGGGCTTTTTTAAAGAAAACTATCGAATCATGTCTTTTTTTGAAGAATCATGTTGCCAACATTCTGTTGCCAATTTAAAAGTCGTTCGTAAATAAAATTCATAATAACCTTATGTGCAGGTTGCAAAACCTGCAAGCAGTAATATTCATCTAATAAATTGTGAATAGGTGGAGTTGGAGTCACAAAATTGTGATTAGGTGGAGTCGGTGTTGGATTCGCAAAATTTTAGAAAGGTGGAGTCGGAGTCGGAGTCGGAGTCGCAAAATTCTGGAAAGGTAGAGTCGGAGTCGGAGTCGCAAAATTTTGAAAAGGCGGAGTCGGAGTCGTAAATTTATTCCTCCGACTCCGCAACCCTGGTGCTAGCAACGTGACAGGAGAACACAATTCTCTCTAGTCTCGCATTAAAAACTAATCTCCCAATAGCATAAAAATGGGGTGCACGTGTCACAGTTTAGCACTTTGTATTCAGAACTAATATCCAAAAGACATCTTTAGCACTTTGTATTCAGTGAAAGATGTCTTGTGGATATTATTGTTGAAAAAATTTTGTGAAACGTTTGTTATTTTTATTGAAGTGTTTGTATCATGGGATAAATTTTTGTTCATTTTAATTCTAAAATTTCAAAACACCTAAAAGGTTGTACATTGACTTTAATTTCACCCCATTTTATGTAATTATTCATAACTTAAATGCTCACGAATGGTAAAACTATGATAAGTTTTTCGCAGAAATATCTTAGGGGTATCTCTGTTATATTTTGCAACGTACGTGACTTTTTGGCGGTTAAGCGCTAGATTTGGCAGTGAAGCTTGAGCAATTTGGCAATATATCACTCAGGATCTGGCAACCCTGGATATATACATATTGAGCGAGAAGCCTCTGGCAGTGTTCGGCAAGATGTCGACGAGGGAGGTGTTTCGCTCAATTCCTCCAGCATAGACTGAACTCTTTGTATGAGAAGTTTATGCTGTACAGTGCCTTTGGAACTCAAAAGATCCAAAGTACAGTGACAGATTACATTTTTCAAAGCAATAGGAATGAAACTCAACATTACGAACTCATGCTAGTGCCACTGATCTATGTTACAGTCCACTCTCCGTGGCACTGTCAGGCTCGAACTACCGTCTTCTGGTGTGAGCCTGTAGTTCTCGCCTGACATCTTTCACTCTCGCAAGCTTTCTCGCTTTCAGTCGTTTGGTGTGCAGGCACCCTTAGGGTGCCTGCACACCAAAAGATTTGAAGCAAGCGAGCTTGAATTGATTAACATGGATTCCTATGGGAGTGCACACACAGCAAGCAAGCAAGCAAGTGAGCGAGCGAGAAAGACTGAAGATTGGCTGAAGCGAGAAAGCGACTCGAAGATTGTTTCACGCTTGAGAGCTGCAGCGGGAAGCCTCTGGCAGTGCGCAGCGAGATGTCGACGGGGGAGGCTAGCAGCTCAATTCCTATAGCATAGACTGAACTCTGATGTCCGAAGTTTATGCTGTACTGTGCCTTTGGAACTCAAAAGATCCAAAGCACAGTGACAGCTTACATGTTTCAAAGCAATGGGATGAAGTAGGAATGAAACTCAACGTTACAAACTCATGCTTGTACCACTGGTCTTTGTTGCAGACCACTCTTTATGACATTCAGGAGCGAACTGGCTGTCTTTTGGTGTGTGATAGATCTCGCCTGACATCTTTCACTCTCGCAAGCTTTCTCGCTTTCAGTCATTTGGTGTGCAGGCACCCTTAGCCTTGTGTGGTAATTTGTCGTTTCGTATGACAACACTATTTTAGGTAGTTTGACTTTTCGTGTTGTTCCAGCTATGTTGTAAATGTTATGGTTAGCATTCTACAACACTGCTTCTCGTGTTTATGACTTCGATGAACTCCAGTATTATTTGCGTAGGAAATGTCATAAATTTGTGTTATGGTAAAATGTTTTATTCTCTCCAAGCTCGTTATTTGGCTTACTAGTTGATACGTAGGAATGAAAAATTGTCCCGAATGTCGACCTCATAGTCTTAGACGTAAAATAATTTAAATATGCTCATTTCACTTTTAACATTCATCCCTCATATCACTTAGTCCTATGTTCGCATACCTCCAACTTCAATAAAGTGCGCACTGACGAGAGTGTTGTCAACAATGCGTCACTAGGATTATGTTATTTTAGTTGCTTGTATTTATATGCGTTGTCAAAATCAGATTAACACAGTGAAGGGAAAGCATTTTTTCGTGCCTTTCTCTCAATCATTATTTTGTTTCGACAATTATTGACGTGTATTACGGTACCCATGTGTGACTGTCGACCAAGGATGTTAATGTTAAGATATTCTAAAACTAATGATGTATATTTCATACATTAACTTTTTTGGAAATAAACGGTTTTTCTCTTTTCTTCTCTGCGAATTGCTGGAAGAATGAAAGTAATGGTGTTATGATTACTCAAAGCTTCCGATGATCTGCGATCCAAAAGTAATGCTAGGAACTTGGAGATACGACTGGCCAATGCATCGCTCCATAATTGAGTTCCACAAGAACCGAGGTGGATGTACAAGGAATTTTATCGTCAGTGGTGACCTTGAAGCATTCGTGAAGCTCTTCTCTCCTAACTCCTACTCGTTCCTACGATGTCGGACCGGTGTGGAGACGCCGTCAGAAGATACCATTAATCTCAACCTACAATTCCGTGTTATTTTTCTTCATCTTAATAGGTTAAAATTGCATTTTCTGCTAAAGATTATTTTTAGAATTATTTATTGAATTATTTGAATAATTATGGAAATAATTCCTGTTTGTATGTTCACATGTTATTTTTATAACAGTCGTTGGTATTTTGACCTACGCTTGCTCGCAGGTGGTAGACTGTTTCCCTCGAGAGAGACGCTAGTTAATCCATACCCAGTAACGGCTAAAGCAGAGGACACGCATACTTTGCGCTTCCGGCTTCTTTGGCCGAGAGCGCCATTTCCATTAACCTAACTCAGGCTCAAACCTTGAATTTTATTCTGATTAAATACGCCCTTCATAATAAGTGCTCTGTTAAGGGCACCATTTTCCGCTTTTTCTGTTAAAAATTCGATTTTCCAGATTTGTTTTTATTGCTTTAAAAGAGTTTGAAATATGTTCCCGAATATCTGTCGAAATATCAGGAACGTATTCCAGGTCCAGCGCCCCCCAGAAGGGGGGGAAGTGCATGTAGTTAGAGATAAATTGAAGTCAAGGCGACACAGCCGTACTTGTACGTCTTTCTTGGTGTAAAAATGTGTAAATTTTAATTGTGAATCATTATCTAATTGAATTAAAAGTATGTAACAGTGCTATTGAAAGGTCTGCTACGACTTTTCACTGCCCCCCCTCCTCCGAAAGGGGAGGCGGGGTAGCAGTTTGGGGGTAGCTGTTGTACGGCTCTTCATTGGCTGGGAAAGCAAGCAATTAGTATTTATCATGTGTATATTTTCATGAGAAATACGCTATTTATCTAGGTAAAAGTATATTAGAGTAGTCCATGAACTATTTTCAGCCTATTGGGGATGTGATACCAGAAAGAAGATGATGCGCGTGCATCTTCGTGCTTCGTTCGCGCTCCTATCACACGTAAGTTTTCCACACTGCTACGCCCATTTCTCTGCCAATTTTATAGGTATATTCATGCGGTTTGTTGCATTTGAAATTATAATGTGTGCTCTATAATGGCTTCTGGTTTGATTTTCGAAAATTTTTAGGTTACATTTTTTACGTAGACTTATAACTTCAATCGGCGTTCCTGAACAATATGAGTTTTCAAGACATTCGATTGCATATCTACGAAATTTACAAAGCTATAGCAATGTGGTTTGCTGCATTTGAAAGTGAAATGTGTGCTCTGAAATTGAATCTACGTTGATTTTCGAAAAGCTTCCCGTGAAACTTTCCGTAGACTTTTTACCCTGAAATTAAAACTTTTACCCTACCTTTTTCAAATTTTTTTTTACATTCAGTATGAATTCAAATTAAAAAAACTGCTTGATAGAATTTGGGAGCATACATTTTATTTTCAAATGCAACAAAACCGCATTGCTCTAGCTTTGTAAATTTCGGAGATATGCAAACGAAAGTTATATATCTATATATATTTATGTTTTCAGGAATAATTAATTTTCTATGCCCTAATGCAAAAAACTTGTTTAAGAAAAGTTGTTAGGAATTTAGAGATCTAGTAGTCTGCAAATTTTAATAGACGTAAGTCCAAAAGAAAAAATCTACGATTTTTAGGAAATGGTGGCCCTAACTACCTACATCGGTCATGACTGGCGACCGTCAAAGTAAATCCCTGGCGAGAAGGCTTCATCACTAGAGGGTTACATACCAACTGGATCACAACGCCTCAAAGCTGAGTGCTCCCAATAATCATATCTCTGTCTAATTAGCCCCGTATTCCAACCCCTCAGAGTAATATTGTTTCAGTCAACGTATTTCTCATACAGCTGTACATAGGATTAAGTGTGTTTCATAACCCATATGTGTTTAGAAAAGAAGGCAGTGACTGGAAAGATAAATTGGAGATGATTGATTGAATAGATAAAAAGTACGAGCGCTATTTCATAATGCTCAATTTCAGTAATTATACATTCACGAGAATGACTTGAATATTATTAGGCCACGCTTACCATATGTTTGCGTACGCTATCATAAGTTTAGTTTTTGCTAACTGTTTGCCTTGTCTTCACAAAGTGCTAACTTTTACATGACTTGTTCACTGAGCTTATATTGATTCTTATTAACGTAAATATAATCCCTTTTGAGTGGTGGCAGCTACTGTTTTAGTCAATCTTTACAGTGAGAAGGAATATTATTTGAACAAGAAGATAATATGAAAAAAACGTATTTCCGATTAATGACTTGACACAAGAAATCGTGCCTTGATAACGAACGCAATGATTGAAAAGATTGACCAGAAAAAAAGAGAGAAATGATGTCACAATGTCGATGATTGATAACGAAAAAAAGGTCGTGTTATTATCTGGATGAATACTGAGACCCAGCAATCACGACATGGTTCGAATCTAAAAAAACTTTCTTATAAATGACAGGGGTTCGGAAATATAAGGTTTGGTACATCCAGCAAGCTTTCTCATCTCAAGGCATAACATCTCGAAGGGACGATTCCCAGGTAGTGGATTTACGTCTGCCTGTCCCAAGCCCAACAAGACTTGGTGTAGCGACAGCCGAGCGCCTCTGACAGGTGAGTACTGCGCAGCGTCACAGCCGAGCGCCTCCGACAGGTAAGTACTGCGCAGCGTCAAAGCCAAGCGCCTCCGACAGGTGAGTATCGTGCAGCGTCACAGCCGAGCGCCTCCGACAGGTAAGTACTGTGCAGTGTCACTGCTGAGCGCCTCTGAAAGGGGAGTATCGTCCAGCGTCACTGCCGAACGCCTATAACAGGTGAGTGCAGCGCAGCATCACAGCCGAGCGCCTCCGACAGGTGAGTATCGCGCAGCGTCGCAGCCCAGCGCCTCCGACAAAGGAGTACCTAGAGTGCTTACGAAAACTATGAGAGGTGGTTGTAGAATTGTTCGAAAGCACCAAGTGTGACGCGAATGTAGTACGAAGTAAGGGGTCATGGCACGCCCGTCACAAAACACTTTTCACCAGCAGTCGGACGTCAAGAAGTGCGGAAACCGCCGTGAAACGAGTTCTTTCCTGCTTCCTGTCCTTTGTATTATGAATGTAAGTTAACTACGATAAAAACTGCCTTAAAATTATGTAGTTCATATCTAATAGGCGCGCTAGTATGTTAAAATGAATCTGCCATAACGCCTCACTAAATCTAGAAATTTGTACCACAGTTAAGTATTGTAGAACAGAAAGATGTTGTAGCATGTTATTCTTTTTGACAGAGATGCAAGTTGGTGTGACACGTTCACCTCGAAATCTTTTACATTTAGAGAATTTGTTTATACGCTGAGGAAGCTTATTCACCAATAGAGCTCCAGAAACTGAGAGAGCTTTTTGTCCCAGGTCAGATGAACAGTAACTAATTAAGACATGATTTCTACGATTTGGGTTTTTGTTTGGAATATTAGGGGGAAAAATTTGTCGGCATCGTCGTTCCTGTGAGGGAAGTAGAGAGACGAAAACACGTGTTGGGCTTAAGAATGTGGAATTTTTCTGGCATTCGGGTCCAGCCGAGTTTTTCAAGACTGGGGTTGCAAAATTGAGTTTTTTGAACACACAACTTTGGCACATACATTTGGCTGCGAAGTTCTCACATTTTTGCAATTATTTTTGGACATAATGAGGTATGTCCCCTCAGACTAAACTGCAATAGTCCAAATGCGATAATGCTAAGGAATGAATCACCAATAATCTAGTTTTTCTGTCAAGTGTGTTCTTAATACAATGATAAAAACGTCAGAGTTCTGCAAATTTTGTTAGAGATTCTTTCCACGTGCTGTTTGAAAGTTATGTATTTGTTAAATTATATCCGTAGGTTCTTTACTTTGTCGACTAGCTTGATTATATCGTGTCTAAACGTTAAAGTGAGTTTTAGCAATTTTTAAATTGCATTCTTGGATTAAAAAATAATGCACTCAGTTTTACTTGCATTAAATTTAAGTCCAATTTGGCCATACTACGATTTCAGGTTCTTTTAGAAGGCTTTCAGCGTTGACTTGTGTTTTTTTTTAATCAGCTATCGAACATGTCATGTCGCTTGTAGTCCAAGGTAAGAGGTTACGAACAAGTCTGCCCATTGGTGTCAAGAACGTCATCAGCTTACATTGAAATTTTTGTGGTTGCTGACATGGTGGGAAATCATTAATTAATGAAAACAGAAAATAGGAGCAAGCGAGGAATAGAATCTTGAGAAACGTCAGAGTTTTTTAGCATGAATATTGTTATTTAAGCACATAGCATGAGTGCGGTTCAGAAGGTAGCACGCAAACCACTGTGGGTCTATTGTGAGGTTCGACATTTTTACAGAAGCTTTTTAGGCTCAATACTGTTGAAGGCTTTGGAGAGATCAAGCAGTAGTGGGAGTTACATTTTTTGGTCAAATTCATATTTTTTCTGTGATGGTCAGCCAACATCTTGAGTATTGGTGTTCCTCCTGTTAACATATCGATTACATTGATGTAGGTGCACGGGATTCACAGATGTGAGACGACAGCTGCTTTGATGTTACTTTTTCTAATATTTTGTACATAACAGGTAAACGACTGATTTGTCTGTTATTTGATGAATTATTGATAACACCGGATTTGTGTTATGGTTTAATGATGGACAGTTTGTACTGAACACGAAATTTGTTTGTTTGTGGCTATAAATGTATTTATTATCAAACAAATCAGGGGTTCAGTGACAGGGAAGCTGTCTTTTATGTAAAGTAGGCTAATACCATCATGTCCAACTGCAATTTTGTACTTTTTAGTGAGCATAAAACTTTCCGCATCTATATAATACTAACCGGTCTTGGTCTCTTTTTGTTTCTCGGATTAGGGAATGAAACACTGCTTTATATTCTTTCCTAAGCTCTCCACTTGGCACAGTAGATGATGCGTCCATATGAAAAACTGTCTCTAATCCCGACTACCTACCTCATAGTTCTAGACGCAAAATAAATCCAATTTGCTCATTTTCCTTCTAACATTAATCCCTCACACTCGTATCACTAGTTCCTATGTTCTAATTGCTCATAATTCAATACGAGTACGCACTAACGAGAGGGTTTTCAGCAATGCGTCACATGGATTATGCTTTCCTTGGTCACCTGTATTTTAAATGCATTACCAGAATCCTACTACCGCGACCAAGAGGAACTCATTTTTTCGTGCTTTTCTCCGAATCATGTTTTCGACAATTTTCATGTGTATTACGATAACCATGTATGAATAGCAATTAAGGATCTAAATCATTTGTCTCAACACTTAATTAACATGGGTATATTACGAAAACCATGTATGAATAGCAATTAAGGGTCTCTGTGTTAATGTATTTGAACGCGACTTTTGCTCCTATTTCAATTTAAATGCGCACAAACGAATACATTTTTCAACTAAGCGTTACGAGGATTGTGTTCTCTTAGTAACTTATGTTCAAATGCACTGTCAAAATCAGATTAGGAAGAGCTAAGGAACTCATTTTGATGTGCTTTTCTGTCAATCATTTTTTGATTCAACATTTTACACGGGTATCCCAATACCAATGTGTTATTATCAATTAAGGATGCTTTTAGGTTAAGGTGTTTTAAAAACCAATGTATCGACAGTTCATGTTTGTACTTTATTGGAAATAAATGTTTTTCTTTTTTCTTTCTTTTCTTTTTCTTCTTTCTTTGAATTACACTTGTAGGTGTGTGTGGAACAAGCTCAGACACTTTATTGGTAACTTCCTAACCAGCTTTTGAGAAAAAAAGTATTTAAATCATTCGCGGTTTTGAGGGATTGTCAAAATTACTAATACATTCTGAGTTTTTATACCGACCCAATTCTCCAATAATTTCCCACGTTTTATTAGATTTAGTTTTGCCGCAAACAGTTCTTTGTGAAAGTGGTCTTGTTTTGCTTCACTGAATTTTTCAGAAGGATTTTGTCGTGATATTTATATCTGTACGTTTCGAAGAGTACTGTCTGATTTGTAAACTTAGTACTCTCGCTGGTAATCTTGTTGGCCTTGCTCAGTTCTTTTACCTCGTCTGATTTCCATTAAGTATGTCTTGGCGTAACTTTATTACTTTTTATAGAAAATTAAAAGAAATTGTGAAATTTTTCTTAGTTGCTTACCGTAATTAAGTGGTGAAGGGAGCACATTCGTTAAAGGCTGATACAAAATTGTCAGTAAAAAGGGAAACTTGTTAATTGACATCAGGGTTTTCCATGCTTTGAAACCCGATGATCCATCAATCGGATAACTTTTCTTGGAATATTTCTGTGGAGTAATAGTTTTTCATGTGATATAGGTTGTAGAACGGAGTCTCTGTTTCTCTTTTCCAATATTGATTAGACATTCTACCGAACAGTGATCAGAGAAGGAAGGGAAAATCTCTGTGCTGAGTACTGCATGGAGATTGTTTTGGTATATTTAGAAGAATTTTTAAAGCGTTTGTAATGCGCGTTGGTTCTAGAATCATTTTCCTCAAATTAAGTCTGTAATATATTTGACTTAAGTGATTGTTCTTATTTGTTAGATCTACGTTAAAATCCCCACTGATGCAAAAATTTTTAGTTTAATAAGATCAATTTAAGCGTATTTTCAATGAGCTCTAATGTTGGACATACATAGAGCTGCTGATGGGTGTCTGTAAGGTCTGCTAATATTGAACAACTTATGTTTGCTTACTTGATCATTGAGCCAAACCATTTCTATGTCTTCAAATTTTTCTTTGATTGAAAATAAGGATGCTGTGTAGACGTCTTTAATGAAAATGTTTGAGCCCTTACCTCTTTTGTTCTTCACTCCGTCATAACGATACAATGTGCATGCACGCGGTGATATTGAAGTAATGACTTCCGACTCGTGAGTCGAATTGTGTTTAAGATACGCCTAAAATATCGATGTCACTAGTGATCAACATTACCCTTACATTGAAGTTCCTAGTATTTATTCATTGAAGTTCCTATTATTTACATGTTTTGTTTTGAATTTTTTTATCTTTTACAGGCAGGTTTTCATTTGAGGCAGTGAATGCGCAAGGTCAGCGGATCATTTGGTCTAATCTCTTAATCAATGTTACCCAGTTCTCTGGTTGAGATATCGGTTTAAAGGTGAAAATTCAATCTGGTGAATGTTACTTATAGTCACAAAGTTGAGGTGAGAGCATCACGATTTTCATTACGGATTTTCACGAGGACACTGCAGTGGTCATGTGTTCGATGAATCATCCTCACCGGAAGGCAATTTATTAACTCACTTGATGTATGAGAAATTGTTGTTTTCCAAGTCCCATTTTTTTTCTTCGAACAAATGAATTTTTATTTAAGTTACATTAGAAATAATTTGGAGTATGAGGTTTGGGGCATGAGGTTGGGATTTTTTTCGTCGATGGATATTTTGACTAATAGTTCGAGGTTGCCACATTTCTTGTCAATAAATTTGGCATATTAGTCTTTGTTTCTAGTACTCATCGTCTTGATGGCTTGCTTTAGCTCCGATGTGATTTTTTTGTGTGATGGAAGCTGAGCTGTTACCGCGTGGAGGAGACCGTGTCCGTCAGCTAAAGTGCGGGTAGGTTGTATTTTGCGCTATCTTTTCAAATCGTTTATTGTATTAGCAACTCGTGGTCAAATTGGGTTCGATGCTGATTTTTCGGTATGAGATTGATCGTAGGTTGGGGGATTTGCGGTTGCTAGACATATTTGTTTACGAGTCGTTTTTCTGTGCAGTGGTTGTCTACGCGATTGCACGCAAACTTTTCTCAATTGGAAAGAGGCTTGCCGATCAATGGGTTTATTTTAATTACATAAGTTATGACAGAGTGATTTTGAATGCGGTTACCTAATTTTTTTTTACTTTCTGATTGAGCTCAATAGGAAATTTTAAGTTTTCTGTCGATTTTCTGTTCCTGCGTGTCTTTCAGAATTTCGATGATGGGTATATCAATTACTCTTATCCTTTCACATCGTATACCTCTTAACTTAAAATTGAGTTTAATGCACTCGTATTTCGACGCCCTGTAATGCCCACAAAGTCTGTTCAAGGAAGTATTCCCACGCTTCACCCCCTCAGCTACCCTAACACACACCTCCCGACTTCATGAGGCCACTCTCATCCCTTTTTCCTTCGCGCGGCGGAGTAATATCCGAGTCCTTCCTAAGTAACATCGATTTTTTCCACGCGGTTGTTATAGTTTCATTAATTACGATACAGTCAGGATATGAGCTTTTACTTTATGAATAGACACTATACATCAATGCAAAGTGCTACTGGCCTCAAAGCTGCTTTGCTACACAATAGCAACACAAAACCTGAAATTCGAGATGTAGAGAATGTTGGGATGACAGAGACATTGACTCAATGAAATTCAGTTTGGAAGTTACTCGCATCATACGTGGAGTGCCGTGGTTATCTCAAAATAATCTCTTTTCTTTTAGAACTGCAGCTAGGATATCCAACGAAATACGTTTTTTGTGTTTATGGGACCCCTGTGACGACAGGAATCATTATTGTCAAAGAGTGGTATGGAAGAGGAGAACACACAGTTAATCGATACAATGCGCAGCACATGCCTTTGTTACATCTGGATCTATTTCCCACCCCTTCAAATTAAGCTCGGCATTACATATTAAGAATTTTGCTTGAGTAATGGCCCATGATTGTGGTGGATTCGTCTCTCATAGAGAAATTTGATACGATGAAAATACATACTGAACTTCAAGCAGACATTTTTGCAGGACCGGAGATCAGAGAATTGATTCGTGATTGCGAGTTCAGCAATAAATTGACTCCACTCTAGTACGCAGCATGGGACTCATTGTACATGCAGAGCAGAACATCCTTGAGAACATAAGGCTGACACCATGAAACACATGGACAACATGATAAAGGCTGTCAATCTATGGGGTGTCAGACGTCTATTCAGATGCATTTCTTGCATCCTCGTCTAGATGTTTATTCAATCAAATGTGCGTGATATCATTGACAAACATGAAGGAAGGTTCCACCAAAATATCGAAAGAAAGGAAAGCAGGGCTCAAGGACTTTAATTACAACGAAAATGTGATGGGAGACTATTACTTGATCCTACAATGAGAGGATTCAGTATCCACTCACATGAGCAAAAACAAGAGTCTCAAGTATTTCTACAGATATATTTGATATATTGCTACCTCTTATATACAATGAATTTTCAGTTTGGGTCTACAGAAGGACGTACATATGATGGTAAATATAGTGCCCTGATTCTAAGCCTTTTCCCCGAAACGTTTCAATTATTTCTATTCTGTTAATGAAAATTATAAATATACAATTGTATAACTAAGGAACCTTACGAGCGCAGAAAAATTTGAGCTCAGATTTGGAATCATCACACCAAAATTAGATGGTTACACCATGATTTCCGCAAGTAGCAGGGAAAAAATCCAAATTTGTGGGCTAGTACTCGTATCTATGAGAAGTTTGAAAATCATCAACCCAGAAGCACAACCGCGGTATTGCATCCTTAAGTCCCAGCTGAAGAAGTGACAGCAGAACCCTTCGAAGCCAGGCTCAACCAAACCTCTATTTGTCATCCACTTACTTTGAGTCGAACGCTCAAGCGAACTTCAATCCCCAAATTTGGAATAGGCCAGCGAAGCACACGTGCAAGAGCTATCGTTAGGCGCAGCCTGGCATGTTGCGTGCAGCCTGTCAACGCCCCTGCTATGGTAAACAAGGGTCACAGCTCGTACTCGAGAATGCACTGCCATCAGTAGTTATTTGCTTTCAAGTGTTCCACGGACGACATTACATAATTAAGGACGTGCTGTAAAAGAAGTACTGTGAGCCAATGCTTAAAAACAATTTTTTCATTGAGCTATAACTATATATACAGAAGGGGTCTGAAGGAAGTTATTTCTGAAAATGGTTTTACGATAAACTGTTGAGAAAGAATTAATAAACGTGAATGGATCATTTTTAAAATTTGTTTCAATGTTTTATTTTCTGAAGTACTTCTCGAAACTTTTTCACGTTGTTTACTTTGCCAGTTCCTGAATAACTTTTTAAAAAAACTTTGTTATCAAGTGTTCGAGAATTTCGCAAAATATGACAATTTTTTTGTGAATTAAACTTTATGATCAACTTTTTGCAATTTTTCAAGACTCAGCGTAGTGAAATCAGAATTTTCGTTGGATTTCTACTCAGCTGCTCAGTCAGGGGATAGCCCTGATTCAGCACCTGCCCGGTCAGAAACGACGCTGACTAAATCAGCACTCGCCCAGTCGGGACTGACCGAAGAGCCTGCAATGGTACTCGCAGGTCCCGCGCGTCCGTCTCTTGATTCGATTTATTCGCGGTCTGAGGAGCATTGCGAGGCGCAACAATAATTGTTCCCTCCTTGCAAATCTGTGTAGCCAGCAGTGCGAGGCTAATACTTAAAGATAAACTTTTATTTGTTCCAGTCATCAAGAAAAAACTGCAAACAGCAGGGAATTAATTTCTATGTTCAGTCGATTTTTTCTCTGAAACTAATAAAGTATCGTGGAACAAGCAATGCTAGTCATATGTGTGTAATGGACAATTAAAAATTTGATTTTAAACATCAATTGCAATGTTTTTCTTTTGCTTTTGTAGCGATCATTAACGGTCTTTTTGTGTGATGTTTGTTGTGTAATAGACCTCTCAACATGCAGTGTGTGTTTGTGCGTGAAGTGTTATGTCGGCGGTGTGTGTTTTGTGCTTTTGTATCGAAGTGGTGAGGTTGAGTTAAGAGCGTGTATTCTCGAGAGGGTATGTGTCTCCGATAGGACGAACAGGTGGTTTATGTCGGGTCCACACTATGTTTTTTCAGTCATCAAAACGAACTATGGACGCTCGTCGTACCAAACGGCTGTTAGGCATGTCAGGCCACATTGTGAGTGTGTGGCTCTCACTTAGCTCTGTGATGAGCGTCCGATGTTCATCGAACGTAAACAAACCGAAGCCAATATGCATGAGCTATACTAAGATATTGAAAAATCATCAGTTTTTCCATTAAATACGTAATCATTTACGTAAAATGTATCAACACTGTTGGAAACAAATGTTTTGTTTGTTATGAGGTTGTGTTAAGGCTACTTACTTTTTCACTGAACTGCAGGACCTAGTACTAAATTTCATTACTATACATTAGCATACCACGATGAAAACAGCTCACAACCATATCATAAATATATCTCAAGCCAAACATGGCTCCAATCATCAGATAAAGTCAACACAACCGCTGCGAAACTTGTCAACACTGTCCGCCATCTTTGTTTTTCGCGACTCATTTGGTGACTGGAAACCTCTGACGACATTTCACGAGATGACGAGCATTTGTTCGTCAAATATTGAGCTAAGGGAACCGACTAGTCAGAATCAAGAAAATGGCCATCACATTTTTTCTATGGGATCTAGTTCTATGAAATTTGGCACACGTATGTATTTTAGAAAATAAATAGAGGTTGGTTCGGACACTTTTTTCCATTTTCGCCATGATTATGGAGATAATGGGGAGAATTGGTGCGGAAAATGTACAATATTCAAGCCATATCTTCTCAGAAAGGAGTCATCGTAGAGTAATGATTTAGGTACCATTGGATGTGCAAAAGGTTGCTGCAAAAGGAGTCAGAGGATCATTTTGAAATTCATGATAGCTTAGTTTTTATAAGTTGAAAAAAAAAATTTAAAGAGTCATTCATTTTTCCATAAATTTTTTAATGTTACTAAAATACTGCTTTTAATTCCAACAAAACCCTCTGACTCTTTATGCAGCAACTCTTTGCGCATCCATTGATACAAAAATCATTGCTCTACAATTACCATTTTCTGAGAAGAAGTGGCTTGAATATTGGCATTTGCATTGTTCAAAAAATGCATTTTGGTACCGAATAACAGGTCTTCTCATTTATAAGCTATATTGCTCCGAGAAATCAGCACAGTTGACGTTATGAAAGCTCTTCTGAATAATAGACCTGATTTTTGCTATCTTTTATCGAAAAATTTTGCGGTTCCTTGCCGAAACCGGTAACACAAGTGGTACCAGGGGCCTCGTACCGAGCGAGACGATCGTGAGGCTCTGGGGTAACGCATCCCTCAGGAGCACCTCAGGTGCGCTTCAATCCTAACTAAACATAGCAGATGCAGTACCAGCTACTCTGAGCTTGACAGGCAGATTTAGCTAGTCGTTTGACATCGTAATTGCTTCGGCATTGATGTCACACTGAACTCCTCCGCGGCCAGCACAGGGTTGCCAGATAAATCGGTCAGCTCATGGCCACATTTTATGGAAAAAATGACCAAAATGGCCCCTACAAAATTACCCATGGCCAAACAACTGGCCAAAATTTTTACTGCTTAAATCACATATAGACCTACCGAAACCTAATTTATTTTATAATGTATAAATAATAGACATTTATTGAATTAAAAATTACAATACTCATAAACTTGATACTCACATTAAAAATATTATGACCAGTTCACGTCCTCGAGATATTGGAGGTATTCTGTTTCTTGGGTCGTGTGATACAGGTTATTACTGCTGAGTCTCTTCAGCGTACTTTTGAAATTATGGCAGCACATGTCGTTGTCACTTAAAAATGAACGAATTCTAACAATTGAATTGAAGAGCTTGATTTGCTATAGATTCCTGGGTTTTGTTTTAAATGATGATCCATGAGAAAAAATTCTTTCAACAATATATTGCAATACTGGGAAGCACTATGGGCATGTTAATGCGTAGTGTGATAATTCTATAAATTGTTCATGCTATGAAACAGTTTGTCAAAATTCAAGCGCTTCTCTAGGAATTTCATATTCTTAGAATATTTTTTCTTCATTCCACGTTACTGGACTGATTTTTCGATAATATTCTTCGAGCGGATCAAAAAATGGCAGATCTAAAAATCTTCCCCTATCCGTTTGCCTCAAAAGAATGGTAGGATTTAGAAGGGAAATACCTTTAAACACATTTACTATTTCAGCGAGTTGCCTGCTTACTTGATTCAAAACTTCTTCAAGCACAGGTTGACATTTGAGTTTTGCACAGTAAATTTTATAATGTTCTAGGTCTTTATCAGGAAAATGTATAACCTTCATTAAGTGAGTACTAGTTTCTTTTCTCCAAAATCCATATATTTCAAGATATTAGCCGTTCAGGTAATTGTTGTATGCCATTTGGTACAAACTATCTTGACTATCTTGGTGTCTGCACAATTCTTTTGCGAGATCATAGGGATCAGCAGTAGTCTGCTGAAATGCAAGATTTATCCTTTCAAATTCTTTTTCAACAGGTGTCGCAAATACAAAGTGAAAATAGTTTACTTCGTATATCTTGTAGCATTTCTTTTACGAGCCTAACCTTAAATTTGAAGAGTGTCATTACCTGCGGATTGTTCACAGCATGTGAAGGAAGCTAGCAATTCCTCCCAATTCACAATTATAGTACTCAAGACTTTTCCTTTTACGTGCCACCATATTATAGAGAATTTCAAATGGAAAATGTGCTCGTTGTTCTTGGTCATTAGTTTCGCCAAGATTGAACAAGACTCGTTCGAACTTCGATAATACGTATTACGGTGCAGCATCTTGGTTCTTCAAAGCTCCATTTCGGAAAACATGGTCAAATGGAATATCCATCGCCACAAGTTCAAAAAATGGCCAATTTTGTGTAAGTTGGGGGGGGGG
>JACJUY010004054.1:13464-32613 GCA_014220935.1 Platorchestia sp. MABIK | reverse complement strand
GGGGGGATAGGGGGGGAAGTCCATGGGAGGTACCGAGCACTCGACGTTGCCAAATCGTACAAGTTATTGAACAACTGAATGATAAATACATACGTCTTTAGAAATAAACAGTCGGTGAGCAATATCTAAGTGAAAGGATATGGCACATGAGCACTGACGCGCCATGCCACCCTTCCCGCCGCTTCTTCTCCCTCCGTTTACCCGCCTTAGGTGCGTCAGATGCTTCCAAATTTTTTACTGCTAATCAACTGTGCATTGCTCTACCGAATTAAGCAATAAAAAAAAGTTCGACTGATTTCGGACTTCTGACTAGACGGTCCCCTAACGTGCCTTCCAGAGTTCATTTGACGAACGAACGTAAGGCTAGAGTGGCCTCGGCATAAGTGCTTGATGACTAGCATACCTTCGAAGGCCAAAGGAAACATTGTTGTAGCCGACACCAAAACCGAATACTTGCAGTGAACTGCTAGACTTGAGTGCTCGAGTGGGTGTAAGGTAATACATATCTACGCTGAGTCGCTCGTGTGAGTCTCAAAATGAAGGCGTCAGCAAGCACCATAAATTGCGAAAATGGGGCATGATAAAATGTTGGAAGGAACGGCTTTTCAGAAAGGATTTCAAATCTGAATTCTAAGAGGCGTGGAAAGCAGCCTCCAAACTAACTAATGGGAGCAGTCGTATTCATGTTAAGGGGAGATGGAACGGTTGCCAACAAAGCTCTGGTAAGATGATTGGCTCACACACCCGCAAGAACATCTGGTAACTTAGGAAACTCAGTTTAGCGTCAAACTCCGGCGTGCGTGCCCCAAGCAAGTGAAGGTGCGTAAATAGCAACGTGCTATACTGGAAGAGCATTCTGAAAATACATATAAATAGGTGTGTGGTGCATTAACTTCGTTAAAAATATTTACAAATAATGAAAATTTCGTTGGTGTTTGGAGACTGAACGAGTTTTCTCTTTTTTTTCAGGAAGTTTTAAAAAGACAAATAAGTCTCATGAGAATCCAAGATAAAGAAAATCCGATGTGATTTGAAAACATACTGGAAGGGTAAGCTCATAAAAAAAAATTATAGTACTAGAAAATCATTAAAAAATTGATTTGATGAAAAGTTGATGTATTTTTTAAAAATAATGTGGAAATAGGAACTGATAAAATTTGCGGTAGAGTATAGGCCAATTTTATTGCATTGTTACAGGATGGGAGGAGTTCAGACCTAAAAAAATTGGAATGATTACACTGATCAGCCGAGCATCCGTCTACGCTCGCGTAATGGAACAACATCCGAAAAATCGTTCGGAATAATGAACTGATGGCTATAGAGAAGAACGGTATAAGTGTTGAGGAATGGAGTGATGTTAACGATACGCGGTGTCGAGAGAGTGACGTGGCGAGTGTCTGGCGCACATTGCTGAGTAAGTGCTCATAGTAGGATGTGTAAGTGTAATACTGATGTCAATTACTGATGTTCAAATTTGTAGTGGGGGTTGACCAGTCAATCATTATAGAGACTTATCAGGAAGGCAGTCGTACGTATAAATTGTTGCATCCATAATTGATAAATGGGGCGTTAGTTTCGGCATAAAATGCACAGTACTGCGATGCCAATATTTTACTATGGCTTTATTAAGATGTCCATTTTAGAACATAATTGGTAAAGATTAATGTGAGTGTTGATCCTGTTAGTTAGAAAAATAAAGTCACGTACGAAAAGAGCGAGTTGAAAATCGCAAGCACAAGTCTGAGTCTGGGTCGACAAACTCGGTGAGTACCGAATATAGTTTTACGAATTGTAATTTGTAACGCTTTAATCCAATTGTGTTCTTCTATTTTTGTAGCTTATATCACTAGATATCTCATGGCATGGAGGTGCGTCATTCCTCACCCCCGAGCTTAGATTCCTTCGTTGATGCAAAGTAACGAGGGAGCTAATGTCTCGTGACATGTGGGAGAAATAAATATGAACCTTTTCATTGCAAAAATTTACGCGTCTGCCTCTTCATTGCAGCTGCTATTGCTGTAGTCGTTTATTTGGGAAGTGCAACGGAAAAGAAATTGCATTGGTTTTTTTCGTAATGGTGTCCGTTTCCTGAGAGATATTCAGCAACTGTTCTCTTTAAAGCCGATTTTGATTTCGAGGTAATACCAAGTCAAGTAATTCTTGCTTTTATATTCAATCTACGATGAGAACAACTTGTTTAAAAGCATAAGGCCGAACCTATGTTTTTCCAAAAAATGGTTTGTACACAGCAAATACCTGCTCTCACTAAATCACCTGTTCTCACCGTAACGTTTACTTGTCAGTGCGTCATTTGAAGAAATTGTTGCTAAATGCAACATTGCTCCAGTCTACTTTCGAAATGAAATGAAAGAAAAAGAAAATCGAGAACTGGTGCACAATTAGGCAACGTGGCTGATGTTACACATTGAAAGCTTCAAAATTGGAATAATGATTAATGATTGAAACTTATGTGTACATTAAAGGATTAAGTAAGAGTTATTTTACATCAATTTGAGTGACATTGACTTACATGTATACAAAAAGCGTGACGAAGAGGTGCATATAGCAGAGGCACATTCAGAGCAACAGAGAAAGAGGAAGGGAATCGCAGACTGTGAATCTATGTAGATCTCTTGTACAAGATTAAAATATTCCTCGTAAATACAAGGGCAAGCAAACTTTGCTACGATTTAAAAACGTTGAATCTTAACAGATATAGTTCTTCACCTACTTCTACGATCACAAAAGGCATGCTCATAAAAATCTTGAAGTCACTGTCGTGATCGGAAATTAAACATTATGTATATGTGATAAACTGGAAAGGCCGAGATAAGTTAATTCCAAACTATCGTTGATTTCCTTAAAAACGGCGCTGACTAGGTGTAAGAAATTCTAGAGGGCATGCATTGATTTGTTCCTTTTGAATCAGTGTGTGAAAAATTTTGTTTTTTATAATTTTTCAGGTACGGAAAAAAATTAAGGAGTACTCGAGCTCATTTCCGCTCAGCATTAACTCGCTGCATTAAACTGAACAATTTAAACTAAATAAATAATGTGTGGGAGCATTTTTTCTTGCAATGTCAGTAGGCAGGTCAGGGTCATAATGTTATCATGTCAGAATTTGGCTTACGTAAACTGAAGTTCCTTCACACCATTTCCCTTTTTATATTGATCCTGCATAAAATGAGGTCGTCAAAAAAATTCCAGAGACAACAAAAGTTGCCACAGTTCAACTATCAACCAGAAAATTGCTCAAAATTATATACTATCACTGAAGTTTGCCTATAGCCACAATTTTCAAGCACTGTATCGCTTTACCTGCAGTTCCTTCCATTGGTACGCAGATAAATAAGAAATTACGTAAAACTTGGCCTAAAAAACATTTCATTGTTTTAAATTTCTTTACACACAAACAATGTAACTTTTGTTCCCTTTCTCATAATGTTACAAATTTATGATTGGAATTATAGGAGCTAGAATTTTATTTCCATCCCCTTCCTTTGAAACTGGCGCCATTGTTTTAACCACCGAGTGACGTCATTTACCAAGTCCAGGATCAAGCCTGGTTATGTAGGACGCATTGCAACGACTTACCCAGCTCCAGGCCTTTAATTAAAAAATTTAAATAATTTCAACAACAATTTATTTACCACATGCGAAACAGAAGTATAGATTGTTTCTTATACCTAGTACAATGGTCAAATTTAAGATTTGTTCAACATCTGATTGATAGCAATAGAACCTTATTCGATTCCCATTTCTAACTTAGCCAACGGTTAGATAATATGTAAATTTTGTAAAATGCTAGACGAAAATTTAAATTTTAAACATTATATCAATCAAATGCCTACAAAGCTATCTTGATTTACTGGAATTTTGTATTTGGAATTTTGGTAAATTCAACACGACATAGAAGCCTAGCATGGCATAGATAAAATTAAATTAAATTAATTTAATAAAACGAAAGTCTATTAGGACTGTCTTCAATAGAATACGACGCCCACACAAATAATACGTTCATGAACTTAACCAGCACAAATATCAAGGTTCCAGTTTTAATTATTTCCGTGTTGATCATAGTTGTAAGCCCCCAAATGACGATCTGTTCTCAAATATATAAATTTTGTAAAGTTGTAAAATAGTAGCATATTCAAATAATAGAAGCGTTGCACATTCATAAACTTCAACATACTCTCAACGAAAATACAAATGATTTTTTTCTCCAAAATTGTTCAGTAGGACTGTGGCTTAGACATTTGGAACCTCATATAGTTCGCACATTTTGCTTCTATCTCTGCTGCCATTAACATGCAAATATCTGGTGCGCAATAACAACTAGTCTTCTGTAATTTCAATCTTGTACAAAATTTGTTCTATCTAGTCTTCTCGCGCTGTGATTGCCAATATTTTTATTCAGTTTGATGTAGCTTAAGTTTTGAACTTACATAGTTTTATCAATGTGACCAAATGTTTCTTTTGTATTTTACCTCCTGAAGATGATGTTCAGAGCATCGAAGCGTTGCCTTTTATGTACTGATATTTGTAGAATTTTAAAATTGAGTGTTCATTTCAGTAAAATGATAAGTGATTATCTTGGTTTTTTGACAAGTATAGAATTAGAACAATTTCACAATGTTGAAAAGTGGGAAAAGAAATGATAAGCGTCTAATTAAACAGACATGGGTGATCACACAACCACATGTAGCCAACGGGCCAGTGAAAAGTATACAAAATTTCCTTAGCTGTTATAGATTTATATAATCTAATACCAAAAGAAATGTAGGACCTGGGATATCTTGAAACATCATTATTATTCCTATCCATTTGTTCTAGCACGAACAATCTCGTTAACGACGAAGACTTTCTTTGGGGCAACCCTACACTGTTGATATCGTTGAAACCAACACTACATTTGAAGCCTTCGATTAGTTGACCTCATAATCTTCTTTATTCAATGAAGAGAAGCTGAAGTCATTGAAGACGCCGCTTGAAAGTGAGGTAATCAAATGTCTGGAAAATGTTTATTACTCCAAAGAGAATTCATTGCATTTGCTGATATCTCCACGCTGAGTAGAAGACCTTATTTATATTGCTCATTCAGGAAAAGAGTCAAGTAGCACTTTATAGAGAGGCATTATTGTGTTCTGTTACTCTGAGGAGAAAGTAAAAATTTCATTCAATGCAACCACGAATTTCGATAATGTTTTCGAAACTTCTTCAATCTGCATCCTATTTTCAGATCAGCTTTTCGTGATGCTAGTATATAGATTGAAAGTTGAGCAATGTCAGCAAATTATGCCTCCTATTCACATACAGTGAATGCAATAACTATCCGATACGTGGTCAAAAACTTTATTTACCATTGCTACACTACAGCAAAGTAATCGAAAATTGAACATCGGTCAAATTACAAATTATCCGTAATACAAATTCGCCGTAAGAATCCGCGAAAGTGAAGTATTGACATGTTGTCGACGAAAGTGTTAGATTTGCGTCTAAAAAGGGATCAAACAAATCGACAAAATTAGTTGTCAAGAGATAATAAATAGAGCTAGATTTTTTTCAGTGGCTCACGTGACAGTAATGCTATTAAATTTTCTAGTAAAACTCTCTATTTCGACCACTTACCAGTCGCAACAGCGGACCTCAGCTAATAGCTGAGGGCTGCATGAGGTCATCGTACAACACACGAATTCGAATACGTCGAAGACTGAATAATTACCAAAAAACCACAACGAATCAGACAACTATTTATAAATTACACGTCGGTTGTTACTGCTGTGGCAAAGTTTCATCTAAACTAAAAATATCAATCTCAACCATTGGTGACTCGATATGCCGGTTCATGCCATGTCAGTTCACTGCAAGCAAGCCATCACTTTTAGTCCCATGGTTGCCCTTACGAGCAGCTTGCAGGCCGCTTTTGCTGAGAAGGATTGTGATGAGGCTTAGAATGTTATTTCTCTTTGTCTGCTTGAAGACACACTGTCGCAAAAAGTTTTTGAACACAGCTGGCTTATTTCTGGAGCTTAATTTAGTGGAAAAGCGTGGTCTATGAAGGAAACCTATAGAGCCGCTCTCATTCTGTTTCGTGAGAGTACTGACAGTATTATCGAGTTAAGCAAAAAAATTCATGGTGACTGGATGGCAGGGTCTCCTTCATAGTTTTTCTTTGCCATGAGTCATTTTAGAGGTACAGCGATTTAATTTTTGTGTTTCGACCTGAAAGCAAGTTTCAGTTAAACTTATCTTCGACTTATATTGTGGAATCACTACCTTTCTTACAATGCAAAAGTTTCTCGGTATTATAGAAGTATACTTCTGGTGATACTTCCCCTTGTAAAGATCTTTAATTTAACATCCACCAAGTTATACAGGCGCTCTCATATCTACAACGCTCAAAGTAATTATGGGTGCACACCGAGTTTTTAAGAAAATTTTTAGCCCTCTGCGGCATGGGGCTACGAATGCTGTAACAAATATGTTGTACTGCTTGAAAATTCTTTTGATGATTGTTAGTTAATAAACTAAAAGAGTTGAAAAATTATACCTAAGTGTGCACTCATCCTGCCGTCTGAGCGCTGCATTACATCGAAGAATTGAATTTATTTATTTATGTTCAGCAGTCTACTACGTGCCAGGGTATCAACGACTGTGGAATGGATATCCGATGCTAGCTCGCAGATGTGTCCTTAGCTTACTGTAAAGCAAATGGAAACTCTAGACTATTCATTAGAATCTACGCTATAATACTCCCATAAAACATTTTCCTACGGAGACTTATCGATTTTTATTGCGGTGAGAAACTATTTTCTTTTTTAAATTATTCCACGGCATTGAAGCGCCTCGAAAAATCTGGTGAAATACGTGGACGAGGATAGGTGTGCCATCGAGCACCTCGGTTTCTCTGAAGAATAGTTTCTTTTTTCGAACAAGAGAAATTACTTTCTTTGAGTCTATGAACCAGATACCGGTAAGAAGTGGGGTATAATTGTACAGCGTTCAAAGTTTGAGAACGAATAAATAACGAAGAAATCGAAAGTTTGTTGAACTAATAAGCCATGGTCAATGATATATAAATTTACATGTAATGTATTAAAGAATGGGTCATCAGTTTTAGCTAACCAATTATAACATTAGGATGGAGAAGGGAGAGAATAAGTTCGCCTACTTTTCAGAACACCACTGCCATCGGGCACCTACGCTAGCGCTGGGACCAACCTTCAGCACCACGAATTTGGTCAGAGCATCAACTTGAGAATCGCATGCTGGAGGAGTTACAGGAGAAGAATCGCATGCTGGAGAAGTCACAAGAGAGGCCAGAACGGCGACTAATGCCAACAACGTCCAGGGAACACTCGAGCTCCGAGTCTCACGCCGTGCCTGCGGCTCACGTAGGGACTCCGCAACTCAACTCGTTGCCGCCTGTTGCTGACGGGACTCAATTAATGTCTGTAGATCTGGTGGATCATCAAAGGTACGTAATTTTTTATTCCTTTAGTTAATATTTCCGTGGTCAGGGAAGAAACTGCCTCCATACGCCCACACACGCATATACAGTACATGCAAACCAATTGTAAGACTGCATGAAAATGGACTATTTTGCACTGCGAAATCTGGCGCCGGTCACATTTAAAGAGTAAGGCTCCAGAGGTCGCAGAATAAGTCCCAAAGAATTTTTAGAGCGATCAACGGCTTATTGGATTTCGATCTGTAGCACAGATTTCGAATATCGATCGAAGCGAAGTAAGAGAATGGTACACGATGCGGGTCAAAATTCATTTCACTTTCAGTGTAAGTACTAATTGAAAGCTGATGATCATCCACGTCGTGTTGCATTTGCTTGCCAGTTTCTTTAAATAAAAGTATGCCGAATAATCCTGTTTATGGGCAAAACTATTATTTTCATTCCCCCTAGAAAGTGCTTTCAGCAGTCGGAAAGTCGTTTTGAAGCCACTCTTAGAACCGCAGACGAAACCACAAATTCTTCCGCCTAAATATTAGGAGAATTCATCAACTATTGCACGTACTAACTTCAATTTAGTCTCAATTTAAAGCTTAAAGCATTCACTGCGTTGAATGTATCATACAAGTTATACGCAGATGATCACCCACCATTGAAGAGAAGGGAGCACGGGTGAGGACGAGGGGAGCTACCTACACAGGAGGAAGTATAGCTCCCCTTACCCTCACAACATCTCTAATCTCAAAACGAAGCTCTGAAAATTTATTCTCTCTGGCGTCATATAAACTACACAAGTTTTCTTTCTTCCAGGGGAGAAGCGAAGTTTCTCTTTCTCCCTTTCAATTCAGTCTATTTTCTAGGGTTTGCATACCGGGATCCCGTATGATTTGGGACTGAAATTTCCCGGTCCGGGAATTCCTTTTTCCTCGGGAATTTTCGGGATTCTAAATAGTATACATATTTCAAGATATTAGTGAGGAAATGATTTGAAATCATGCTGTTCAATGTGATTAATCACTTAGAGAGCTCAAGATGGAACTTTAGTGATATAACATTAATGTAATTTACATCACGACACAGTGTAGTCTACACTATCTTATAATGTAGTTCATCTATTTCATCAGAATATATTTTGTGGTTTGGTTTTGCAGGTAATAAAGAATAGATTGTAATAGGTACGATGGCAACGGCTGATGTTGTAGAAACTAAAGCCTTTGTGTGGCAATACTATATTAAAGATGCAACTGGAGAAAGTGCGACGTGTATTGAGTGCGGCAAGAGTTTACTTTGCAAAGGCTGGTCTACCAGTGGTTGTTACGTCACCTAAAGAGTGAACACAACATATATATATAGTGAAGCCTGGAACTGTAGACCCAGTTGCGCCAACAACTCAATCTAGCTTTTTCGCCGCCTGCATGCATGTTTTTCGCCGCCCCAGTAATTAAATGGGCTTAGGCGGAGAAAAACATGCATGCTCCGGCGAAAAAGTTAGACTAGGAACTAGCTGAGAAAAAGAATTCGTATTGGAACAAAGCGCCCTCATGACAGGGAGAGCAGTAGTGAAAGCACTAAGCCTAAACAAACAAAAATAACAAGTTTCGTAAAGGTGCATCAAAGTACTCCTGAAAAACAAGTGACCAAGCTTGTAGCAGTTGATGGCGTGACAGTAAATGCAGTTACATAGAGTGAATTTATTAGAGAATCCTTCTCAGATAAAGGTCTTTCGCTCCCTAAATCGCCAAGTACTGCGATGGGCATTGGCAACAAATTACAATAGAATGAAATTCATGTAAAAATAAAGAAATCCCGGGATCTTAAGAATTCCCGAGATTGTCTTCCTGAAGTCCCAGGAATTCGGGATTTTCATTTTGTACTGGGATTGCAAATCCTATTTTCCAAAAAACGCTCATTGAGAAACATAGATTCATTTTTTATCGAAACGTACTGTATGGAACAAGTTAAAAGATCTTTTACACCAATCGGCTTTTCGATCAATGGAAGCATGCCATAATTGCACCGTTGCATAAAAGTGTTAAATTAATACAGCATCAAACTATAAGTTTTTTAACTTGTCCTGTACAAAGTAATTTTTAGAGAAAGTGACAAGAAATCAACTGTTATCTCACGTGGAAGAATTAAATTTACTTCATCGAAATCATTATGCCTATAGGAGGAACACTATCACTCAAAATGTTCAGCTTAATATCACTGAAAAAGTATACAGCGATGCCGATCAAAAGAATGAAACACTCTTTCTGCGATCTCTCCAAAGCGTTCGATAGCGTCGAACATGAGCAATTTTTACGAAAGAGAATGAACTTAAGTGTTGAAACACAATAGTTTAAAAGCTGCTTATCAAATCAATCTCATGCAGTCCACTTAGATAACAAATTGTCCCCATTTATTCAAAACAATTTTGGTGTTTACAATAATCTATCCTTTGTCCACTTTTGCTTTCTATTTTCATTAGCGATTTCCCTCCAATGCCTCCTAACACACGAATCTTTATATATGCAGATGATGTTCAAATTTAAATGACAAGTTCTGTGGCGGAATCACCGTATACGCAAAAAAACTGAAACCCTATTGAGTTACCTGAAATCATGGTATGGTCAAGATGGTTCCAAATTAAATGCAGACATAGTACAATGCATCATTTTCGGATCCAAAAATGCAATTAAAAAACTCTAAATTTGTCTTACTGTAGGGACTGATGAAATTAAACCAACAGAAAAAGTTCAAAATATTGGCGTTTGGTTTGATCAAAACATGTCCTTCAAATTTGACGTTGAGAAAACTTGACACGAAATTTACGGAACTTAAGGACATTCTTTCATAGTATAAAAGTATGCTCGACGAAAAATCTACACTACTATACCATTCGATCAAAATATGTGCGCATGTATGAGTTACAAAAATGTGTGAATTTGGCTGACAAGGTGGTATGCAAAAATAAATTCAATAAGAGTGAGCACGCAACCCCTCTCCTAAATAAACTTGGGTGGACTCCTTTAGTCAAGAAAAATTCCTCACTCGAAAAGCCCAATACGCATTTTTCTCTTCATATCTCCCTCAGAGCAATGCCGATATTGTCCAATCCCATACCCTAAATGTAACCAATCAAAAGCCGAACTGGAGAAATAATGTCTTAGTCAACTACCGTTCACCAGACATAGGGCAAAAAGTTCTGTTAATATCAGGCGCCTTCCTGTGGAACAAACTTCCGCTGAGTATCAAAATCACTCAAACAATAAAAGAATGCAAGACCAAAATAGCGCCTCATTTTACGTCTCAACTGTGATTGTATGCTACAATACATGATAAAAAATAGGTGCGAATTGCTTTCGCTCATTACCCTGCATTTCAACATTTTTCACTACATATGCGACGCGATTGCTTGTATGCTAGTATTTACGTACTTAGGTATACGCGCAGCTGTTACTGCAAAATTGCTAATCTAACGATTTGCATTCATACTATAAATACCTTATTTTTTATTAACTATTAACTTGATGCGTTACCTAACACTTCATTTCCTTGTATTATTGTCAAGCATAGACTTATTCTTGGGAAAGCGTAATTTACACAAAAATAGTGAAACTAAGGCGGGTAAAAACATCATTCATAAAAATCTCACGATATATTTTTAAAAAAGAGCTTGCGAGCATATCCACACTCATCTTCAATATCTGGAAAATTAAATTGAAACTTGGTAAACACAGTACAGTAATACCAATTGTTATTGGAAATTAAATGAAAAATTAGGACAAGATATTTAGAGACGCAGAAGATAACATATCATTGAGACTCGGCTTAAATTGATGAATTATGACACTTTCTAGTAACTTAAGGCAATGTTTATCACAAGTTGAGACTATTTTGAAATTATCAGTGTGAATTGGATGGTCAGATTCTAATGTGTGATCTCTCATACTGCTGGGCAATGGGTTTGACACTCTATTTCCCGTACGGACCGACACCCCTAGTGCTCAGATATGCGTGTTGCAAAATGACGAGCATTCTCACCATAATAAGTGGCCCCACACTGGCCACACGTATATCTACAAACCACGCAGCTACGCAACAAAGTGGCCATCCTATCGCCGTACCGGAAAAAAACTGCAAATGTTGAAAAAATTGAGGGAAAGTAAGGCGCGAGTCAACTTGCGGATAGAACTTATTGTTGAAAAGTGTTTTTACCCGCCTTAGTTTTACTATTATTGTCAAGCATTTGTATATGAAATATAATAAATTTATTGTGTGATTTGAGGCATGTCCTTTAAGGCAGGTAACTTTGTTCTATTTTGTTTTGTTCGCACGAAAATACATTTTTGAATTTTTACCATTTTGACCATTTAGTTCCAAATAAAAATTATATACAAACACTTTCGACATTATTTTCTGATTCATTTCACAAAAGCCAAAACTCATGCGCCAATGTACGTGGGGACTGTCAAAAGCGGTTCACCCCACTGAGTTCATCTTTATGTTTCTTCCATTGCATTCATTAATAAACGTTTCCAAACTTAAAACAATTCGCTATGGAATACATTTTTATGTTTTCTTTCAATTTTTTGTGTGAGCATTGAGATGGGTTGTCATGGCACCCATATATGTTTATCAACTGAAGACCTTTTTATTAAGACATTTTGAACAGCGATTTCATTCATCTTATGAATTAGCTTTACAATAAATTTGTGTTTTCTTTTTATTATTCATGTCCTAAAACGATCCTGATAGCCTAGAGTGACAATTTGTGGTTTCTTGCGCTTGTGAGTTTATTATAACAGCTTTATTTAGCTTGTTAATTGCACGTATTAGTCCAATTACGTTGCAAATGTTTTGGTTAGCATTGTACAACAATTATTCTTTCCATGTCTTTGACTCCGGCGAACTCTTTCATGTCAGTATTATTAGCTTAGGAAATATGAATTTGTGTTTTTATGAAAAATATTTCATTTTCTACGAGCTTGCTAATTAACGTACTAGTCTATACGTAGGATTGGAAAAATTGTTCCGAATATTGATTTCTTAGCACTGGACCAGAATTATTTTAATCTACACATTTTACCCTCAACATCAATACCTGCTGTCGCAAATTCTTACACTTGTATCTCAGTGTAAGTGAGCACTAGTGAGAGTTTTTTCAACTATGCATCGTCGCTGGCATTCTGTTTTTTCAATTTGTATTTACTTGTATTATCAAACTTAGATTGCGTAATAAAGGGATGTATTTTTCCATTATTTTCTCTCAATCATTTGTTTCGACCATTTACATGGGTATTCCGATAGCCATAAGTGTATTTCAACTATGGATCTTTGTTAAGACATTCAAAAATCAATGATTGTTTTTGTATCATCTCCATTGCAATTAAGTTGTTTTTCTTTCTGTTTTTTCGTCTCCCGTATTAGTTACGGATTTTCTCAAGACCTACTGTGAACTTGATTAATTTCAAGCGTTTTCGTGATTTTTAGATACGAATTAAAAAAAAAATAGACTTTATAGAATCACTTCTTGAGTCACCTAATGCACGCTTGGGTTACCCTGGCAAGTTTGTATTTCGCTCGGCTGCAAAGTCTCTAGCTCTGCTGTAAGTTGTGGTCCCAAGTATCCCAAATTTACACAACGTGTTTTCAATGTTTATTATTTACAATATTTTCAACTAATCCAAGTTCACAGCACTCGACTTCAATCTTTCTTAAAGCGGTGTGAAAATTTCACAACCAAGAAAATTTGGCTTATTTCAAATAACTATCATTTTCTCCAATTATTGTTGGAGGTATGTATTACCAACAAGTGATCTTCAGAATACCAATAGCACCTATGAGCTTAAAAGGGTTTGCCATCGGTACGTTTTTTCAAATCTACGATCAAATTTCCTTCTGCGCAGAAACAATAACTGACTTATCCTAGAATTATAATATTATTGTAGGAATGATTAATTTCTTTATTACCCACATATGTTGCAAACAGCTGTCTCACACTACGTGGTGTTGCCTGCAGCTGCACCAGTCTACGTGGTGTTGCATAAAACTGCTGCAAGCTGCGTCGTGTTGCATAAAACTGTTGCCCGAAGTGTGTGTTGTACACAGCTATCACTGGCTTAGTGATGCTGCACACAACCGTTCAGGGTGAGTGGTGTGACGTAAAACTGTTGCAATCTGCGTAGTGTTGCATAAAACTATTTTACGAAGTGAATGTTGTACACAGCAATCGCAGGCTGCGAGGTGTAGCTTACAGTTGTCAGAGGTAATGTGGTGAGACGCACAGCTGTCGGCTGTACTCCAAAAAACGTCAGCGGACGCTGTTAAATGTAACCTAACGACACTAGTAACCCCGAACACTTGAAAAACTAGATACAAGTGCGACTCACCAGACACACATGAAGCACTCCAAAATCACGACACGCCAGGCACGTGAGACATACTGTACTCTATGAAAGTATAAGATCAGACTAACGTGACGCGTCGAAGTCTCATGAAACATTTTTCTTTATGGCAGACGTCAACTCCTAAAAATTTTCCTTATTCGATTTCCAGTTCATTCTGCAAATCGATGCAAAGAAGATAGCCTAAACTCGCACAAGAAAGTCTATACTTCTAACCTATGTTGTTACTGCTTGAGAGACCGACGTAAGTATGAGAGGAGACAGAGGCTGGGAATGGCCTCAAGGTGGCGGCATGTATACATTAAATGCACTAAAAGGTGTGCGCTCGCTAAGCTCTTTGAGGTCACACGTATACTTGCTTACATCGTCGTCAGGATATTTGGCAAATATGAAGTGTGAGTCTGCCTGATCGCTGTTTTAATTCATGGGACTGTCTTTATTCAGAATTTTGAATCAGATGAAGGTTCTCTGTTAGTTAGCTGGGTCTGAGTTTTCACACATCAAAGAGAAACGCGGACTAAGATGCTTCTGAGGAGTCACGAAAGACAGCGAAGTGACCTAGTCTGCACCATGATCAAAGGTAATGATCGTTCTTTTACAGCTTACATTTCTGCTGCATTCTGAAGAGCTAGTCTTTTGCATGTTTTGTAGGTTGGCTCGTGAGGCAATGCGTCCGAAACCTTGGTCGCAATTCCCTTGAGAGACCAAAATATCTTAGTAAAAATGATATGTATAACCATTATTGACCCTCGTATCGGAAGAGAGGGGGCAAAACCCAGCAGAAAAGAGAAGCACGTTTCACTTTATGTGGTAATATTTTTACATCGTTCTGGTGTAACACATTTTTAAACTTTAAAAACGCTGCTACTTATTCAGTTTTGAACGTCCGAAAACGGTTAAAAATAATTGGATTTAAGATGAAATTCTTTTTCAGAATACGCAGCATTTTTTTTGATGTTATACGTATACTGTGATTAACTGTGATGAAATAAAACGCAGGTTTATTGAGAAAATTTGTTACTCAAAAATAAATTCGAATTAAAAAAAAAAAAAATTGGAAACATCACAGAGCACTTTAATAGAACGCATTATTTTGATCGAAAAGTTGCAAGAGGTGGGAAGTGCTTAAGTGGTTGAAATATCCCGTTATTTACCGCTTTTCCGTCCCATTATATCCCGTCTCGAGTAAAGCCACTTTACTTTAAAAACTTATGTGATCCAAGCTTTGAAGCTCAAGGTCCCACAGAAAAAACTATTTAGGGTTGCGGTCCCCTTAAAGAAGACATCTTTATTGACAGCTCTGTCATTACAGTCGAACTGTCCAAATGTTTTTTCAGCATTTTAACCTAAGGAGAGGGAGTGGATGAGTGAAGTGCAGCTCAATACGTGGAAGAGATTCCTTAAATCTCTCTTATTCGTCTTCTCAGTTTGCAACTTTCATTTAAGTGGTTGTAAAGACTGGTGAAAAAAATCACGCTGGCCTGACTTGGGTCGACTGAAGACTTTCTATGTCTAAAGTGCTGGGGAGTAGACACGAAACACATCTGACACACGTATGAACAAAGACACGTAACGCAAGAGCCTCACATGCAACTCACGAGACACACGTACAGTGGCATACAAGACACTTGCGAGAGCAGAAACACAGGTGACACATTACACGGCAGTGACACCAGACGCTTGTGACACACAAGTGTTGCACGCTAGGCACATGTGTGACACACAGCGCCAGTTGCACACTAAGCTTACGTATGTCATGAACGTATCACGCACGAAGCACACGTATGTCATGAACGTATCACGCACGAAGCACACGTGTTTCACGAACGTATCACGCACGAAGCACACGTGTATCACGAACTCATCACGCACGAAGCACACGTGTATCACGAACGTATCACGCACGAAGCACACATGTGTCACGAATCCTGAAATGAACAAGGGCAATCAGAAAAACTAATTAATATTTCTGTAATTGAAGTTCACTTGAGTGAGAAGGAGCTTCATTGGAGGGCGGGCTCAGAAGCGAGGTACCGCTGCATGCCGGGTTGACGCCACGTTCGAACATGATATTATATAAACGAGTCGGCAGATGTCGGAGGACATAATTATAGCTTCGGTGGGTCGAAGAGAGGTACGTCACAGATTTCAGAAGTTTTGCTGTGAATTACATCAGTTACAGTAAATTTTCTCAATTTCTTTTCACTTTGAAATCACATAACCACTTACACTGTTTCATGAATATTTTTCTTTCGCAGATAAATAGCAAAGTCATTGAAGAAAGAGAGAATGTTACAAATTCTCGAAATTATGTTCAAAATAAATAATTGAGGTGACAAAATAAATATATACGAATTCTGAAGCAAGAATAATTCGATTGATCTCACATACTTCTCTCATTGATTTCTAAATAAATTTTTTACTTATATTTTATAAGCGCGTATAATTCAATTTCCTAACTACACGTTCTTCACTTAGTCGTTCTCCGAATAGTAATTTTAGATTTTGTTTTCAAGCAACTGTGAACGTATTTTCACGTTTCATTTTCTATCTTTCATGTTACACATCAGCGACTAGAGTTCGATTTAGCAGTAATGTACAGGTCAGAAATAGTGAGAATTTGATTGACGTAAAATGGAAATTGATGAATGTGGGAATTGATCTTTTTCAGTTTAGTGCTGGTCTATTACTATAGGAGTGGAATTAATAATCGTAACTTGTCTCTTTTAATCTCTTTAAGATAAAGAAAGTTGCGTGACAATTGCGACACAACCTTTGTGGTGCCCGTTTGAAACTGAGACACTGGACACGAGTGACTTACGCGATACACCTGTGGTGCCAGACACAAGTGTGATGCAAAAATCGTGCTACACACCTGTCAATACTGACCATTTTTAGGGGTTATCGTTCGCCATAAAGAAAAATGTTACATGAGACTTCGACGCATCACATCTTGCATGGTCTGATTTTATACTTTAATAGAGTACAGTATGTCTCATGTGCCTGGTATGTCGCGATTTTGGAGTGCTTCATGTGTGTCTGGCGAGTCACACGTGCCTCTAGTTTTTCAAGTGTTTGGGGTTACTTGTGACGTTATGCTACATATAAGAGCGTCCGCACAGCACTTGTGCTTAATCTGAACTCGTAACCTGACATATACAGTCTCCAAGTGAAATGTAAAACAAAACGCCGGGCTCGGGTCATCGTAAGATTTGGGTAGATTTCTTTGTGGTTTTCTGATAACTCCGAACAGTTTTCTAGAAAGACTGACAGGACCTATCAATTGAAATTTTATGATGGAAGTAATGCCAGAGTTGGAATGGATTACTAACGTCAACCATAAAGAAATCGGATTTCAACGTGTTGGTGCTCCTATACACTTCCCAACTCCAACTTTGCAGCTTGGCTTGCGTCCGAGATGCAAATCTTTAAATTGGTCATGGCCACCGTTTCACCTTCTCATCACACCTCCTGGTGTGATACAGCTAGATTTCTACTTCCAGCGACATTGGAAGAGTTTGACAAGCAAAACATTAGGCCAGTCCAAGAACGTCATGAGGTTTGTTATTGTTGCAGTCCCTATACTGATTTCTGAACAGGTGTTTTCGAATGTGTTCGGCAGTCATTTCACCGGCACTTGCACGCGTGAATCTAAACAGAACTTTGGCATTTCGAGCAACTTTTGGCACAAAATTCCTTGAAATTTTTCAGTTATTGAGAGAATTTTTGTACGTTTAATTCCTAAACCTATGTTTTTCATAATCAATTATAATTGGTAAAAGTCAGCTTTCATTCCAAATAAAAAGTATCTATCTAGTGTGATTTGCATGATATACCAGTAGAATTTCAAAGGAGCGTAATCGTCAACTTCATCAGGCAGCACAGCCTCCAAATGAAATCTTAGAAATTCAGAATTCCAAAATCAAGGCATAATTTTGCATACCGTGGAACGCTGCAACGTAAGGATACTGGTAGTGTTGAAAATCACACAAGAAATGGCCATCCAAGAACTGAAACGGTGCGTAAAATTGAAAAAAAGATTGCATTAAAGATTGCAAAAAATCCTTGGAGGTCTATGAAGGAACTGGATTCAAAATTTGAAATAATGAGCAAGTCTATTGGTTCAGATGTGATAATAGACGATTTTAAAAAATCCATGGTCTCACAGTTATATCAAAAGAAAACACCCTACAAAATACATGTACATCAGCAATTTACATATTCTCAATCAACACATGTGTATTTTTTAAACCTTGCACGCAATATCACGGAAGCACTGAAGGGAATTATACGGACTGTATTCATATTGTCATTGAACTATAATAAAATATTTGAAGAATTTTAAAGATTCATTTCACAAAAGCATCTTCATCGTCGCAATTGAAAACATAAGAACATACTCAATATCTAACAATTCATAACGCTATCAGTGTTAGCTAAATAAGCTACAACAGCTTCCATGACAACCTATCACACAGATGAATCAATTCTCCGCTGAACTATGTGTATAACTTTGGATACATATATTTTTGAAATAAATCTAGTCCGTCAATTCTCGACGGATTTTTTGAGATTTATACAATAGGTGTAAAATGATGCGATAATTGTTTTGAACTCGCTTGTTTTTTCGTAAAATTTGTCAGATACATTTTCTTTTTTGGGAAAAAACAGAAGAAATGGGTGTTGCGGAAAATCTATCTCCTCCTACAATTTTGAAGTTACAGAACTGAGTTACAATGTTTTCGAGATAGCTAATTGTCTTGTCTAGATATCCGGTGCAAGAGTTTTACGATAATTTTATTTTTTGAATTTAAAGAATTTTTTGCCCCAAGACGCACTCCTGTTTTCTCTTTTTCGAATTATTTTGGTTGTAATTTTCAACATAAATTGAAATTCAAAAAACTTTGAGCCGCCTTTCTAGAATGTTTCAACTTCTATCGATTGATATATTTGCCATTTCTGTACCTTCAAAACTGTGGGAGTGTTATATTCTCACGATATAACTGCCCTACATCTTTAACTATAAAGAAATCGCTACGAGGAATACTGAAATGCTACGTCTGGCCAACGACTTTCATCTCCTTGAAAAGAACCGTATATAAAGATAAACTCTTGCGGATCAGCACAACTTCGAGTCAACTCCACAATCTGCCTCTCGTGCTATTTCACGAAACATCGCCTACAACATCACCTACAACATCTTCTACAACCAGACGCCAGCCGATGCCACGCCTTACCATCACCACCAGCTTCCCTCCTCTACATCACCACCACGACGCTGCTGTGGGTCTGCAA
>JACJUY010004053.1:33385-57414 GCA_014220935.1 Platorchestia sp. MABIK | reverse complement strand
TAGCAAAAGAAAAATTTTGGGTATGTCTGAATTAAACTAAAACGAAGCTGTTGAACTGTATTACAATACAGAAAACTGAAACCTGTACGTGATTCATGCTCCAAATCAAACCTTACTTTTAACTAAATAGACTGAAAACAGCTAATTTGGCTAGCTAATCAACTATGAGCTTCTGCGCGAGCTCCAATTATTATAGTAAGAAGTAGATATACTATCAATAATATTTTATTCAAATTTTAACACATTAAACTGGAGCATTTACTGTTTACGGTAGTATATTAAATGGTTTAAATTATGTGTGAACTGATTGCTCGTTTCCACATAAAGCAATTTATCGATTTCCCTCACAAAATAGGAAAGAATAAACATCTTTGCAGGATAGTATCATGTTTCTTCATAATTATGTTTTAAAGTTGAAACTTTTCCATTGATTAAGCTGAAATCCAATTAATCAATTGTATTAAATGAAATACAACTTACGATAAAATTTAGAACAATTCGAGGGTAAAGACACTGATCAGAAACTAAAAACGAAAAAAATTCTTGGTGTCAAATTTCTATCTCCGTTGACATGAGCATTGTTAATCAAATGAAGAAGAAAACAACTTCGGTATTGTACGTCTGCCAGCCTTTACAAGAACTAACACTGTGACAATTGAAATTCAACGAAAGAAATCCAGTAGTGTTCGGTTGGTAGGGTGTCAAGGATGGTTAAAAATCATTTGTGAGTGTTTTATTCTCCTAACGACCAGACCACTGTTGATTAGCTATTTATTTACATGCAACGAATGTCTGTAAATTATTCAAAGCCTAAGTTCGTTAGTTTTTACATCTTCGATAGCCGAAATGGCCAAAAAGAAGGCGAAGTAAGTTGAATGAATGTTCAATTGTTCTCAGGATAAGCTTTAACAATTAGTAGTACAGTAACTATGGTTGTATTCTTGCTGTCACTAGTGTGCTATTACTGTCAAAAATGATCATGCGTTTTAAGTTTGGAGCTGTTCTGAATCATTTTGTAAACAAATATTGAGAAATTACTTGGCGGAGGGAGTAGGTATCGGTTCTTATTTCGAGACCGATGTATATGTCTCGAGAGAACTGGAGAGTGAATTTTCAAGTGGCACACAGGAATTAAAGCTCGCAAGACAAATATTTTGTTTCATGATGAGTTGTTCAGTTTTAACAGGGTGAAAGTTCAGATTGACCGAGAAAGCGATAAAATGAGTGGATCTGATGTTATTCATTGGTACCTGCTTTTCAAGTTTTTAGGGTGTTGCTTGTTGAAATAAAGGTTATGTTTGTTTTGTTTCATTGCATTTGTTTTTTATGATTGACTTAGTGTCAGGTAATTTAATAATAATTTTAGTAATAATTAACTATGAAATTGATTGATCTGCGTTTACCTCTACTTGTATGATTGTATTCATCTTCAATCGGTCAATATCGGGTTTAATGCGCTCACGAAAATTAAGAATTCCGTTCCAAATAATCACTAAAGGAACACATTGAAAACTTTTTAGAAGAATGACATTCTGCTTGCTGATGCGTTTTTTTTGAGTTATTTAACTTTGAAGTTATTGGAATGGCGCTCATGAATTGGATTTTCCCGCGCAAGTTTCAACAATGCCGCAAGTATGCTAAGCGCATGAAAAGTTATTGTTTTTGCAATATATAGCGTAATTTATTATTAGCTAACCCTGCGGAGCCTAAATCCACTTCTAGGATGATTTAGTTAATAACACAATGAAGGTTATCACCTAAAAATATTAGCGGGACTAGAATACTGAAGACATAAATTGATATGCACTTCACATCAGTTTCAACATACCGGCAACCGTAGGACATTAGCAAAACCGCAGGAGTGAATACCGTAGATTTAGTATCAGAATATTTTTGTAACGTAATATTTTTGGGTGAAAACCTGGTAAATGTGTAGCGTTTGGTAGTAATAGATTTTCCAGTTTTTGGTGCCTAACCATAGTTAATTGGATCTAAACAAACAATTTGTCTGCTATGCACTTTCTGTCGCAAATGAGTATTTAACGAGTTATAGCGGTAGTTTTAGTTTTGTCTTTGATAACGAATGTGCTCAATTAAACAGCTACTCATCTATTATTTAATTTTTGTTGCTGGAATCACGGTAATGACATTAAAATTAATTACTTTTCTTCTATACACTTTTTGCGGCAAATTAGTATTTTACGAGTTAGAGCGGTAGGTTTTATTTTTTGTGCAACTGCGTTGTTAAAGTATGTTTAAGTACTTGTAATTTATTATTTTTTGGCCCCTGAGCCCACTTCAATGATCTTTTAGTTAATAACACAATAGAAATTATCATCAATGAATGACAAGTTATAGCAGTATGTTAACTTTTGTCTAAGATGGCGGGAACGCGCTCGATCATTCGAGCGTGTTGGAAGGGAGCATCCATTGCAGTGTTGCCATACGACAAACTCAATGAATTTCTTTATGCTTCAAAGACTAGAGTTGGGGTCAGTAATTTACCACTATAACTCTTAAATACTCATTTGCGACGGAAAGTGCATAAAAGAAAAATTACTTATTTACATCTAATTAACTATGTTTATGCACCCAAATTGGAAATTCAATTATTACCAAACGCTACACATTGACCGATAACCTTTATTGTGTTATTAACTAAAACATCCAAGAAGTGGGTTTAGGCTCCGCCGGGTTGGCAAATAATAAATTACAAAGTACCCAAACGAACTCTAACAGCTCCCGCTCAAGCGCAAACTTACTGGAACTGCTATAGAAAACGAAAATTTCCAAGTTGAATAACTCAAAAATAACGCATCAGCGAGCTGAATGTCATTCGTGTAAAATGTTTTTAAATGTATTCCTTTAGTGATTCTTTGGAACGGAATTCTTAATATCCGTGAGTGCATTAAACCTGATATTGACCCTCCAATCTTCTGCAGATTTTTGTCAAAAAAATTTGTGTGGAAGGTGATCAATTTAATTTGTTCCAATTTCTTGTACAAAATTGTTTGGATCAATATTGAGTTTAAGCCTTTCGCAGAAATTAAAAATTCCATTCCAAAGAATCACTAAAGGAACGTATTTAAAAACATTTTACATGGATGACATTCTGCTCGCTGATGCGTTATTTTTGAGTTATTCAACTTTGAAATTTTCGTTTTCCATAGCAGTTCTTGTAAGTTTGCGCTTGAGTGGAAGCTGTTGGAGTACGTTTGGTACTTTGTAATTTATTATTTGCCAACTCTGCGGAGCTTGAACCTACTTCTGGGATGTCTTAGTTAATAACACAATAAAGGTTCTCGCCCAAAAATATTATGTTATAAAAATATTCTGATCTTAAATCTAACAGTATTCACTTCTACAGTTTTGCTAATGTTCTACGGTCGCCTCTATGTTGAAACTGATGTCGAGTGCATATCGATTCAAGTCTTCACTATTCCAGTCCCGCTAATATTTTTGGATGATAACCATTGATGTGTTATTAACTGAAACATCCTAGAAGTGAGTTCAGGCCCTGCGGGGTTAGCAAATAATAAATGACGCTATATATTGCGAAAATGATAACTTTTCCCCTGCTCCACGCACTTGCGGCGTTGTTGGAACACCCTCTCCTTTTGTGCGGGAAAGTGCCTTTCCTATAAATTCAAAGTTTAATTACTTAAAAATAATGCATCAGCAAACAGAATGTCATTCATGTAAAACATTTTTAAATGTGTTCCTTCAGTGATTCTTTAAAAGGGAAATTTTAATTTCCATGAAAGGGCTTAAATTCAATATTGACCATTGTTTAAAACTGATCTTATTGAAGCCACTTTGTTGAATATAATCCATCGTTTTGTATAAAACTACAAGCCTCATGGTAGATGCTGAAATGAGGGCTTGATTTGGCTTACTGTCTCATTAAATCCTTGTATAATCAAGTATAAATTATTAAAAATCCTTGCAAATATATTTTAATTCATTCCAAATTTGAAAAAATGCGCTGTTTTTCAACTCATTACCGGGACCTACTAAGTTATCCTGACTTAGAACTTTGATGTAGTACTGCATTTCCAGTGACAGAGATATAAATAGTATTTACTGATAGAACTCTGCATTGGAATTATATCAAAAAATGGAAACTTTGATGGTTTTCTTGTTCAGTATAATTCAAGATGTAATTTCTGAATTGGAAGACTCAAATTAGAAAAAAAATTAAAGAAATTTAACAGTCAATTGTGAAAATAGTTCACTTTTCCCTCACATTCAATTTGATCTGATAGTTATCAAATGTGATAAAAAATTGACTTGATCTAAATTATCTTGAGTTCCTGAAATATGTAAATTTTATGTTAATTCATTGTGATTTGACAAATTATCAGAGGTCAATAGGGGTCTCATTGAAAAGTTAACTGCAATTACACCCTGTGGGGATTTTTCCCACAGGATTTCAGTCTAAATCAATATACTCTTTTGTAGTGTTATTTTGATATCCAGAAATGCTAAGTATGCCTTCTTATCTTCCTTCCTCATTTGCTCGATTATTTCACTCACTACAAATAGATTGTCTTTACCACATCAATCTATTTATAAATGAAACTCTTGTGTTTCACATTTTTTTACTGTTTCTTCATATTACGATAACCTTTTAAAGTGCACATTTCTGTAGATAGTTCTGCACAAACATGCGTCATTTCCGTGAGAGTGTTGCATTCTGCTCAATTTCATACAAAAATTTCATTTGGGGTATTTTGCAATTGTGATTATAACACTTTACATACTCTCAACTTTCATGAATGGTATAGAGTAATTTGTTTTGGTTATTGCCACATACCTAAAATTATTTTTCTTATCTCATAGGTCAAAGTACTGATGAGCGCATTACAGAAAGAAGTTCCATAACCTCACTGTTTGACGTTTATTTACATTGAAGGTATCATCAAGATAGAAATATTATTTAGGCATGTAAAAGATCTAGGAGGGAAAAATTGAAAAAAGTGTATGCATCCTGTATCACAGATACAGTCATTATATGCCCATTACTTGATCAATATTTTTCAGAAAGGTATACTATTTGACAAGCAGCACCAATTAAAATTTCTACACACTCTTTCCAACTATTCAAAAGGCGATTGTTGTTATTTTCCATGGACCGTGCTCACTAATATTCAACGAGGTTTTTGTTCTCACACTAGTCTTTGTGAATTATTTGAGGAAGCGTATGACATCTATAAATAAGCAATAAACTTAAAATATTTTTCTGTCATATCTGTACTAAATAAAATTATGAAGCATGAATTGGAAGAACTTTATTTTCTGATAATAATTATGAAATAAAGGGCTGAGAAAAAATAATTTACTAGCTCTAAGGTGCAGCTCAAATGTTCTATATGTGTAACTTATAAATATCATGAAAGAAAAAAGAAAATTAGTTTATTTAGAGTAAAGCTTGTACAAAAACCATTGTAGTGACTATACATGAGTCACCCCTCAAGTATGTCAAGCATTTCTAGCTGAGTTACCATCAAAATTTTATCTAGTCATTTCAAGTGTTCAGTAATCGTGAGATGTACCAATGTCAATTTATTCAATAAAAAATTCCTACTTCTCCGTCCTGTATCTCCAAAATGCACTGCAGGAGAAGCTATGTGAGGACGCTATCTCACTTGCCGCAATGGAACTCAACAGCGGAGGTAGCACTACCAGGGCCTTACACCATCATTGTTTTTAACCCCTTCCTTGGCAGAAACGTGTATACACGTTTTCACAAAATGTTCTTTCATCAGTCACTGACGAGGATACTCGTCAAAAACTCTACCTTAAAAAATCGGCTACATACGTATATACTGGTCAATTTTAAGCCTCTGTAAGCCATTCTACGTGTGAAACGAGTATTCTTGTCAAATCGTCCGCCTTGCAGAGGGGATAGGGTAGAGCTATGGGATTTCAAGGACATTGTTACTAGACTTGCTCCGACAGCCATTGTCGTTGGATGGTTGTTGTTTGCAACCACATTTGCATTTATTTTTTGTAGCATTTTCAAGTGTTGCCCCCCAAATGTCTAATTCAACGGAAGATAGTGAAGATGAACCTTTCCTCAGATGCTTGAATACTGATAACTCTGCCAGTTCATCAGACAATGACTATTTTTTGACAAGTGAGGAGGAGGAGGGGGGTGAGGGGAGAGCGTGGAGAAGCCTCGAGTTGTCAGAGGAGCACATGAATGCACCACCACCATGTTTTCCTTTCACAGGAACCAAAATAAAAATATAAAAGATAGAACCGAAATAATAAAATCAGTCTGAAAAAGAAACGTTTTAACAAAAAAATTGTTTGGGAAGGGGTTGAAGTCTCTTGATATAAAGATACTTTGGTAATGTACACTTGGATATCGAAACACCCATTTAATGGTTGAAACAAATGATTGAGTGAAATAATTAGAATATTTACTCCCTTCATTGCATTAATTGAGGTTTCATGATTCATTTAATACAAGTTGAAAAAAAAACGATACTATTGAAAATGCATTGTGGAAAACACTCGTAACAAGTGTGGACGTTGATTGAAATACAAGCTTAGGAATTAGTGATATCAGAGAATAATGTTGAAAATAAAATGGGTGGATTTAAATAATTCTGCGTCTAACCATGGATTGACACATAAAACTATCTTTTCACTCCAAGATATCAACAAGTGTGCATATTAACAAGCTTGGAGAAAATGTAATATTTTCTCATAGAACAGAAGGGTATTGGCTGGCTTTAATAAAATCAAATTTGGCAAGTCAAATATTTCATTATAATGGCAGTTAATAATTGCATTCAAGCAAGATATATTAAAAACTTATTCTATTGAACTTTACTGTGTAAGATCCAGCAAAAATTGTTGAAGATTTAGTTGTCTCTTTTCACCAAAAAACAATTAGATTTTAATCCAGTCAACTTTACTGGTTGCAATTGCCTTTGTGATACAAAACATAGTTTGCATAACTGTTCTGTTTTGTCCTCTAGATACTTAAAAAGTGGGAAAACCCCAAAAAATAATGATACTTGAAAAGTATTTCATTCATGACCATAGGCATAGGAAAATAATCATTCAAAATTAAACCTTATAACATTCTGGCTGTCATTTTAGATGAACAAGTTCATGAGTCCAACTTATTACATTTTTATTCCTATTGTTTAATTCAAGGTCACCAAAGTAGTTGACAATGTTTTGTTATTCTTGAATTTGATATAACCATCAAATTCTTATTAACATGGTGACTATGATTAAGAGGGTTGGCAAGCTGATTTGGTAAGGTTGTAAGAACAGAACAGGAAAATCGATTAACCTGCTTGAATAAGGTTCTTTCCATTATAAGAAATGTACAAAATATAAGTATATATATTAGGGTGGTCCTTAACTATACATGATTTTTTTTTAAATGTTAAGCTCTTACCCTGCCAAAGTGTTCCATTGGTCCCAAAAACACCCTGAAAAAAAAAATGAAATCCATTAACATTTAGGGATTTCTCAGGGGGGTCAAAGATTTGCCTCTTGTGCATATACCGGGCAATATACGGAAATGTACAATAAATGTCGGGAATCACCACAGCTAGCATTCCAGGTCCCCCCACAAGTTTGTGGGTATTAGCTACTAAGGCAGTGGTCTCATGGTCGTTAGCCACTCATTGTTGCCTGGTCACTGTCAGGGTATATTTCTTGGAGTCTAGAAACATCTTTCTGCGTTCTCCGACAACTTGAAGAAGGTACTGGCGCTGCTCTTCCCCTTTTCTTCGCAATCCTCTGAAGTCCTGGACGAGAGCCACTCCACGTTTGGCATGGTCATTGACGACCTTCAGGGCTCTGACGATGGTCTTTATTTTCTTGAAGTCCTCAAGATCTTCCCAAGATTCTGGGTTTGCCTCCAAGAAACTTTTCGAAAGACCCAGGCGAGTGAAGAAGAGCAAGGAGTTCATGGAGGCGAAGTCGTCCAGAGTCTTCTTTCCGATTTCTGGCAGATCGAAGACTGCTATGAGTGCTCTCTTGGGTGGATTTTCAAGCCCTTTTTCTTCGCTCATCTTCTGTACAATCCTTCTCTTTACATCAAGCGCAACGGTGGCATCAAAAAGAGAGAGCCTGATCAGTTCCTCTGAGAGGTACCCAAGATGAGATGCCAGTTTCTTGCTAGCAGCCTTAGACACTTGGCTGTCATACTCTTCAAATGCAGAAAGTTGCTGCAATAGTGGTAAGTCAGAAGCAGGAGATGAAACTCCATCTGTTGCCTTCAGATAGAATTTGACGATGAACGCAAGGATTCTTTCCAAGCCATTTGATTTTTTTTTGACAATTTGAATTGGCCAGAGAACATCCACACTTTCAAAGAGTATATTACTTTGGCCATCCATCTTGCATGATGCATTGGTCCTGAAGACTTGAAAGAAATCCCTCCTTCTGGAATACCACCCAAAAAAATGACCACCAGCTCTGAAAATTCGTGGTAATCATCTCTGGGTTGTTTTTCTTCAAGCTGCTTTTTAGCAAACTTCAAGATATCGTCACTGTCGGGTTCGAACAAAGCAAAGTTTGCCATTTTCTCTGCTGTTTGGTATGATGACTGGTCCGTTAACAACCACTTCTGACAAAATCTTTTGAAGAGAACTTCGGGACCGGAAGTTGATACCATACAAGTTCTGAAGACATCCCCGCAAGCAATTTCAAGACGTGGTGGTGGCAAGCTAGGATTAGAAGCTCTCTTCCCAACTTTTGCTGGATGAGGGTGCACGTTCCAGAGATGTGGCCAGTGTTTGAAGATGTTGTGTCGAAGGACATAGCTGCAACACAATCAGTTATATCCCATTCCCGCGGTGAGTTTACCACAGCATTGGCCTAGGCTGCCCCAGTGCCGCTTCCCAACTTTGGAACTGCAAGAAGCTGGTTGACTCCAAGCCCAGAAACCAACACTGGCAATAGGTCCACTTGCTCTTTGCCAGTTAAAGCGTGGATTAATTTTCCATCCCAGTGGACAGTGGGATCAAATTCATCCTGAACGGACCAGGCAAAGTTCATCCTCTGTGATTCTCGGTGGCGGTAAATGGAAGAACAATTTATGTTGAGCTCTTCCACGTTGTGCCCCAAGCTCTTTGCTGCTTCGGCGAGTACAAAGGCGGCTTTTCTGTCAGACAACTTTGTTCTGTCCAAAGCAGCTGCCAGCGATGGCGTCACAATGTTAATCTTTGCGCGCTTTGGAGGAGGTTGGGTTGCAAACACTGCTTCAGTTTCATCATGTTCATCATCAGTGCTGGAAGTCGATGAACTAGTAAGCACTGCCACATTTGAAGAATTCTGGATATGTTAGCAAAGGGTGAATCTTTGACCCCCCTGGGAAACCCCTAAATGTTAATGGATTTAATTTCTTTTTTGGCTGGGGTGTTTTTGGGACCAATGGAACACTTTGGCAGAGTGAGAGCTTAACATTTAAAAAAAAATTTTTAAGGACTACCCTAATATATACACATATATGCCAATCTTCTCCCTACGGGAGGGTAGTCGACAGCAGGCCACAATCAATCACCCTTGTTCACTCACCCACAATCAATCACCCACAATCAATCACCCTTGTTCCACTCACCCACAATCAATCACCCTTGTTCCACTCACCCACAATCAATCACCCTTGTTCCACTCACCCACAATCAATCACCCTTGTTCTTTCACCCACAATCAATTACCCTTAGTCACTAGGAGGCGAGAAGCGGTACTGGCCACACCAGAACTGCCCGGATCAGTAGCAGCCACACACAACCTTCTTCCACAGTCCGACTCTACAGCCGTCGCTGGTTTACCACGACCGCTTCATTAAGTGCATCCCCTCCCCCCGCGTAAGACAGGTCAACCCCATCACGCGCAGGCAGGCTTCCAGTGACCGTCAAAAAATAAAATTACCTCCTTATGCACTGTTTTCACTCACTTCTTTCTACAGTCATCCCCCTTGCCACGTCCACAGTTGGACCCCTCTCGTACAAAGCACATTTTGCCCCATCCATCCAACTCATCCGTGGCCTACCTCGCGCTCTAATACCACTCACTTCTGACGTATAAATCATTTTCATCAGCTGCTCAACATTCATTTGTTCAACATGCCTAAACCATCCAAGCACTCTATCATCCATCCGCCTGCTCATCTTTTTGACAACACCCGTCTGCCCCATAACCAACTCATTTCTAATCCTAGTTCTTCTTATCACTCCATACATGCTCCTCAAACACTTCATCTCAAACACATCCAGCTTCCCCCTTTCAGCTGCTTTCAAACGCCAGGACTGCTCCACACAGCAAAACTGGCACGATTAGGCTTTTAAACAGCCTTCTCTTAGCACTCATACTCGAACTCCTGCACTCAAAAACTCCTGCACTTAAAAACTCCTGCACTTAAAAACTCCTGCACTCAAAAACTCCTGCACTCAAAAACTCCTGCTCTCAAAAACTCCTGCACTCAAAAACTCCTGCCCTCAAAAACTCCTGCCCTCAAAAACTCCTGCACTTTCCTCATTGCATCCATTTTCTTACAGCCTTCACTCACTTGATGCCTCACTTCTTTTTCCATACTATTCTTCACAGCCACGTCTGACCTGAGAAACCTAAAATGCTCCACCTCCTCTAACACTTCACCATTCATCCTCATATCTAATGTTCCAAACACTCCACCTCTTGAACATCTCATCACCTCACTTTTATTTACATTTCCCATCAGTTTATGCCTTTCACACACTCTACCAAACTCAGCAATCAGTCTCCGCAGTTTTTCCTCTGAATCAGCAACAAGCGCTGTATCATCTGCAAACAACAGCTGACACACTTCCCAATTCATACCATTTTGTCCCACCAACTGCACACCTTTTCACAACACTCTGGCATTCACTTCTCGCATTAAAAATCCGGAAACAAATTAAACAACCATGGTGACATAATACATCCGTCTCACACCTGTCACAACTGGGAACTAATCACTCGCCTCATTCCCTACTCTCACACATGCTCTGCTATCAATATAGAAACTTCTGATTGCATTCAACAGTCTACCACTCACTCCATGCAAGCCTACTACTTGCCATAGTGCCTCACAGTCCACCATGTCATACGCCTTTTTGAAAACCATAAATGCCCAATTTATATCTTCCTTTTACCAAGTATTTATCATTCACCTGCTTTGCAGCAAACACTTGATCCACACAACCTCTTCCACTTCTAAAACCACATTGTTCTTCAAGAAGCACACCATCCATCATCACTCTCACTTTTCCAATTAAAACTCTTCCATACAGCTTCCCAACAATACTCATCAGACTTTTAGCTCTGGAATTACTGCACTTATACCTGTCACCTTTCTCCTTATACAACGGAACTACACACATGCTACTTCAATCAGCAGGCACCTTACTAGCCTCAAAATACACATTAAATAAACGTGCCAACCATTCTGCAACCGCATTTCCTCCTTTCTCTAGACATTCAAACATGCAGCCATCCATCCCTGGAGCTTTCCCATTTTTCATCATATTCAGTTCACCTTTCATTTCTACTGTTCTTATTTGACTACTATTCATTTCTCCAAACACAGGCATTCTAACATCACTTCCAACAGCGACCACTCTTGCAACCCTATCATCTTTCACGTTCAGCAGTTCCTCAAAATACTCTGCCCATCTCTTCCTCACATCACACCCCTCCACTAGCAGCCTACCATTTGCATCCTTCACTCTTGCCTCACTCTCCACCTGTCCTTTCCTAATTCTCTTTACTTCCTTCCAGAAAACCTTCCTTCTCTCCATGAAGTCCCCCTCCTAACTTCCTCCCCCACTTCTCATCCACTCGCCTCTTTGCTCTCCTCCCCCCACTAATTATCCACTAGCCTCTTTGTTCTCCTCCCCATTTTTTATACTACTTTCTTCTTCTCCCTATACTCTTCAAAATTTTGCTGGCTGCTCTTATGCAGCCACCTTTTGAACGCCCCCGCGCTTTCTTCTCACAGCCGCTCCTACATCTCCGTTCCACCATTCACTCCCCTCCCCCTCAGGGAGAAACAACTATTGTATCTGTGGGAATTAGCGCTTCCAGGTGGAAAATGTGTGAGGGCCTGAGCTAAGAGCTAGGTAGGCCTTCTTTTTGTTGAAATTAAATATTTTTTGCGATGTTAAGGTCCACCTTTTTCGGTTCACTGCTGTCCTGTTTTTCAGCACCTACTACTTTCTTCTTCAAATTTAATCTTGTTTCATGAACTTCTTTCTCAACTTACTGATTCTATGCCCCCTTCTACATAGATTCTGCATTCCCTAATATCCATACTAAATAGTGCCTTCCTTCTTCCTCTTTTTGATAGGCTGTTTTTTGTAGTGGTTAGGGAGGCTTAAACTAACCTATAATCTGATCTTTACTCCCCTTTCTAATCCCCCTCCAACTTTCCTTATCCCACACACTTCCCTTGCACATTTTTCCACTGCATCTCTAAATAACTTCCATTCTCCTTCCATGCCACCAACCTCACCTTCACCCTCCCATACCCAACTTCCATCTTCTCCTGATACTCACACTCACGCTTGGCTTTATGCAACTTGTTTGCATTTAACACCTTCCACTCCTTTTTTTACGCCTCCCCACGCTCCACTTACTCTCAACTTTCTTTCTACCAAGTATTGATCCGATATCCCATTCATCTTAACACGGAATACATGCATGTCAAGCAAACCACCAATCCCTCCATTGCTAATCAAAATATAATCCATCAATGCTCTCTCCACTATCACACCTCCATTCACCCTCACATATGTATGCTTGTTTATACGTTTTTTCTCATACATGCTATTCTCAATTACTAACTCACTCTCTACACACAATTCCACATAATTTTCACCACTCTCATTCACTCCTGCAACTCCATACCTCCCAACAACACCATCCCCCACCTCATTCCCCACTCTCGTCCCCACTCCTGCAACACACTCGGACAACGTCTTCCAAAACTCATCTTTCTCCTCCCCACTCCTCTCCGATCCCGGTCCATATGCGCTTACAAACACCCATGACTCTACCCCCCATTTTACTTGCACCCACATTATTCTTGCTTATACCTCACACCATTCAACTATTTTCTCTGTGAATTTTTCACTCAACAATATAGCCACACACTCTATTACATGTCCCTCATGCATCCCAGATATTCTTCCGCACACACTCCCAAACATCAACTCACCCCTACCTTTCAACTTCGTCTCACTCAGGGCCAACGAATCCATCTGCCAACTCATCATCATTCTTCCAATCTCTTCTTTGTTGTTCTCAGACGATCTACTTCCACATCCCCTTACATTCATAGATCCTATTATTAGGGTTTGAGGGGTCTTTCAACCCCTCTTACTCCCTTCATTGGCCTGCTGCCTCTCAGGAAAGTTGCTACAGAGGAGGGAATCCCCATTCCCCTCCATTCACTTTAGTCGCCTCTTATGACACGCAGTGGACCACAGTGGGAGAATTCTAGAATCCCCCCTCCCCCCACAGGGGAGAATATACAGTATAAGCGCTCAAGAATATTATCCACGTTTAAAAAATTCCTTCAAAATGAGGTCACAAAATGGTTTGAAGTATAATTTATTGACATTGGTGCCCAAATGAGCAATTTACCTAGTGATACGCATTTGTCCCACAAGGTAGTCAATGTGTTAAAAGATAAATATTCTCACAACAAACTTTAATACCAACAAAAATATCATGTAAATATAAGTGCAATTGAACTGAAAAACCAGATTTTCATTTTAACTATTTCATGGCACATCACATGGATTACAATTTTAAATGTATCATTACATTGCAATGCAGCATTACGTTGTAAATTTAGCATCATTACTATACAATGTATACAAGCTGCCAAGTTGCTGCTGCAGGATAGAAACATTGGAATGATATCAAAGGAACTTCTCAGATCATTATTTCAAGGGACCGTTTTTTTTAACCCGAGCTTGACCCAAATGCTATTCCCTTCCTTAGGAAAGAGTGAAATTTATTTTATCCTTGTTTGTATGCGGGGAACACCAACAATTTGATTTACTAAAACTTTAAGTCCAATTAATGAAAGAATTGTAGTAGAAAATTATCTTATAAAATGATATATAATCATTTGTACAAGAGTTTAATTTCTTTCACGTTCCACTTGCCCACGATAGGCGAGTCACTGTAACTCAGTTGCCTCAAGACTGTCATTGGCAAAGAATAGTGGTGCTCCATCCCATCAAACTTTATTTGTATCGAATGGAAGAAAAGCTTTTTGAAATTGGCAGTTTTGTGATTTTTCTGTACTAAAACCTGTAAAGAGCTTATTAATTATTCTATTGGTCAAAATTTAAATGCTAGCTAGGATTTTGAGGTACTGTAGAAATAGTTCACAAAATTTGTTAGATTGCTACACGTTACAAATTGCTATAGTGTCCAGGCATAATAAGTTCCCTGATATTCTTCCCTGATTTGAATCATTATAGGCCACTTCTGAAACTCAAACCAACTTGATACAAAGTTAGCTTATAATTGCTTTATTGCCTCACATATTAACCCAATTATTTTCTTGGATTATGTAATGATGTTTGATAATATAAGCGTTTCTGTAACTTCTTGAGTTATCAGGAAGTCTGTTTCAGGTAGTCAGAGAGAGAAATAATGAAGCATGAATAATTTGAATTTAATTTTTTGTTATATTAAGTAAACTATCAGTGCAGATATTAGTTTCTCACTTTGAAAATGGAATTGACGAGGGAAATTTAGCTTTGGATATAAATATTTGTAAATATTGCAGTTCTATTATCTATTTTGCTGATGAGTTGATTATGCAGTTTTCAAAAAATGTTCATGAAGTACTTCAACCTTGCCAGCATGTCTTTTGCTCAAACATTAGATTTACTCATTGAATACTGAGAATAATATTTTGCAAAAATAGAAAACATTTGATGCTTTTCTGAGAGATTTGGATAGCTAAATATCAAGTCTATTAAAATCAAAAAGTGTGAAATCAGTGTTATCTTAATTGTTAAAATTGTGGAGCTTCAAATGTATCCAATTCATTCGAAACTGAGTTATTTTTAGATTGCATATATAATGTGAAGTGAAGATCTTTCTCTGTCTGATCTATTTCCTGGTCATATTTGGAAAGAACCATGCACCATCTGCTCAACTAAAGCTCATTTTTGGTGAATTGATAGATTATTTCACTAGGGAGATGTGTAGTCAACTATAGGGCCCATGTTGGCCAACTTCTACATGTCCCATGTGGAAAACCTGATGATGAACTCTATACCTGCTAGACAGATATTGTGTGTAGTTCCACAGGCAATATTTTCCTGAAAGTAGAGAGTGTAGAGCAGTTGAAGGTGTTGAAAAATTTGATGACAGCTAATTTAGTGCTGAGTTTTACGTATAACTTGGGTATGCATGGGAAGCTGCCATTTCTAGAAGTCTTAGTAAAAGCTTTGCAAGGTACTTTTTATAAATATGTGTATGTCAAGCCTTCTTGTTTTGGATGAAGTATAAATTATGATGGGGATGCTCTGCAAGTGTGTAAAGGTGTTCCTAATCTTTAATAAATGGAGGTTATGAAATGTGCAGCAGATGGCTTGTTTTCATTCAGAAATGTTGAGAGTTGAATAGCTGCTAGTCAGTCACCATTTCCCAAATATTCTGATAGGTGAAAGAACTGAAAATTTTGTAAACCAAATCTTGTATAGAAACAGTGATCTTGGATTTTGAACATTATATTTATTTACATTTCATATAAACCAAATGCATAAAAATAACACTATTGATTAGTAAGTTTTTAAGAGCATTGTCAACACTTGGGTCAAAAGCAAGTATATCCAGATGTCTGTTAAAGTCTGTGTGTGTTGTAAAAATTGTAAAATCAGTGATCTCTTGGTACAAAATGTTTCCAGATCCAGTGTCACTAATCTAGACAGAGCCAATGTGATGTATCCAAATTTTTGTGACTAAAGAGAATGCAAGTCTCTAAATTTTTTTTTTTTATATGATTAAAATGACCCTGAAACAAAGACTAACTGTGCACAAATATCAAGGTTCTATTTTTAATCATTTCTTTGTTGACCGTGGCTGCAAGTTCTTGAATGAAAACCTATTTTTATTAACAAAAATTTGATACAATCTTAAAAAATTGCATATTCCATTACTTGTAGCATTATACATACGTAAACTTGAATTTGACCGAAACGAAACAAATGACTTTTGTTCCAAAATTATTCAGTAGGTCTGCAGCTCAAAAGTTTGAAACACTTGCTCAATTGTCCACTCTACACCTTTCTCTTGTGCCATTAACATCTAGCTGTTGTGCTTTCATATTTATGTGGTACAAGCTTTGTCTTCTGGTAATTCTTCAGTAAAATTTTCAACATTTTATGCTGTATTATGTCACTCAAGCATTTGGCTCATTTTTTTATCAGTGTGACTAAAATTTTTCTAAATATTTTCAGCCAGAGGAGGATGTTAGTTACTTCAAAATATTGCTTTATGTAAACTGACTAGTTTTATTGCAGGAAGAATTGGAACTATCTTTCCTTAACTGTTAAGTATTTATTAGGTATACAACTTTTTAGGTACTTTCTGAGAGGGTATGAGCTTTCACTGTAAAACTATAAACAACTAGTTATAGATAACTTTTTATATCTGTAAAAACTGTGTATATTGTGAATTTTGAATTTTACATGGATATATTTAAATTCATATTGTATGTCTTAGATTAATATTTTGAAAATTAATAAAATTGTCTACTATTTCATCCAACAAACAGCAATGATTTTATGTAAAATTTATCAATAAAAGCTGGGTATATAAAAGTTCTGAGTGTAAATTTATCTGTGCCTATCATTTTTAGTGCTTAGCAGGTCTCTTCACTGGTATTCACCCTCTCTATGGTTTATGTTTGAAATTGCAAATACTGAGTTATAAGTAGGGATTTCCTTGTCCCATTTTAGAATTTTTCATTCTTCCAGAATAAGGCACTCCAAAACATGGTACATTACGGTTAAAAGTGTATAATTGCATCATCAGTGTTTTTCTCTGTTTTAGGAACATGAGAAGCTGTTATACTACAGCCCTGCAGATGAACAGCTCAACACCAAAGTCCGTAATGTTGGCCTGTCTGAAGCCTTTACCAGATTCACTAGGTGAGCAGTCTGGCATCATTTTTGTTGGTGAATGAAACTTTTCATTTTTATGTAGATCATTTATTTAGCTTATTTTCCATTATATTTAACTCCATTTTTCCATGGAATATTCAGAAAAATTATTAGCTGTGTTGACTGCAGACCTGCAACTCTAGATTAAATTGTTTTGTTTGTTAACCAACAAGACCAATTATTTCCTCTTTTTTTATTCAATGTTGGTTAATTTGCTTATTGATTAAAAAGGTTATTGCCTCTAATACAAATATATTGCCAAATTAAAGAGTGTACGTAATGGCTTCTTGGCTATACTACACTAGTTATTAGGGAACAAGCTCATACTAGACCTCTCACACTATGTTAGAGAGGTCTGCTTATATAACTACTTTTTGGGAAATCTTCTTGAGTGGGAATCTGTAACAAATTGCATCCTCAGTAGTCTGTGTGTGGAAGTTTCTTTTCTAAATTTTCAACCTTCCAATGCTGGTGAAGTTCACAGTGTGTTGAAATCCTTATTAGTCCATTGATAATTTTTGCTGCAGCAAATTCCCTTTACATAGTGAAGCATTCTGATGTTCATATGTCATAATCATAATTTAGAGGAATAATGGCCTTACAAGAATTTAACAGAGTGCAAACTCTTACTGTGTATTTGGGAGTCTAAATTTTGCACAAACATTGGAAGCAGATGGTAGATGGTAACAACCAGCCAACCAAGGAAGCTAACAATATTATTAGGGTTTAAAAGTAAATGGATTGAAGTACAAAACATTGTCTAATCAAGATTATTTATTAATTATTTAGCAAAGTTCTTACTAATTTGAAGAAAACACTGGCAATTGTACTGAAGCTTGTATTTCTTCTACAATGAAATCACATTCATTAAAATTTTGTCAAAAAAATGTTGCTAATAACACAACTTCATTGCTGTAATATTTGTTGGACTAGACTTATTGTCTTCAGTGGCCTGATAGGAAGTGGCCTCATTTCGTCAAATGAATTTGTTAATATACTGGGAATGCAATTGCTCCGTGTTTACCCGTGCACATCTTCTCTGAACTGTCCGTTATTTCTGCCCTGCTATTTTGTTTTTCTAACACATTCCAAGTTCTTTAGTTTTATTTAGATGTTTATAAATTGGCAATATCATTTTATACTACTCATTAGTTTTATAATGTTTAATAGGGCATATTGTCAAGTGTATGTTCAAGTTCTGAATATTTGTAGCTTTGCAACTGCTATTCTACCTTTTCATTGTGCTCAGTCCAACGATTTGAAAACTTACTTTTTGAACATCGCTTCTACATCAAAATGTTCTCTTTTGTCCAGATTTGTCATTTAATACTCCTGCTGACAAATATTATTTTAATGAGTCTGGATTCTTATTACCATAGTATCTGTTGCTTGTAAACACTAATTTATCACCATCTTTCTACTAATTGCCATAGATGGGACAATTGCATTTGCCCATCTGTACTTGTAGCTATTTTTGGCCACATAATAAGGGAGTAATAAAGCTTGTTTTGGAAAATGGTTTATTGTGGAACAGTTGTTTGATGATCCAAAAGCAAGTGACAGGGCTTGGAATCATTGAAGACTTTATTCAGAGGAAAGCATGTATAAAAAGGCCCTAAAAACAGAGATAGCACAAAATAAAAATGCAGAAAAAACAAAAATAGACAATACCAGTTTGTTTGAATTCCTCAAAATTGAACTTCAATGTGAAGAAAGGAGCAAAAAACAAATCATGCTCAGAATAAATAAATGCTAAATGAAGTAAATGCATGGGCTAAAAATGAAACAAAACAATTGAAAAAATGAACTATGAAATGAGAACGAATGCAGTTGTCACTAAAATCAAATCATTTTGCAACGAATCTAAATGAGCAATTTTGACAATTTTTTATTATGAAGTGGTCTTGGAGTTGAGAAAAATTGAAAAGAATAAATGAAAGAACATATGTCCTCACAAAATAGAAAACCGATGTGCCTGAAGGACCAAAATATTTAAAGTACCAAAAGCAGAACTGGACAATAAAATAACACTCACCAGATCAACCCATGGTTATATCATATGATAGAATAGCTCAGCCAAGAAACACTAAAGGTTTGCTGTTGTTGTGGGGTCAGAATTTCCTATAGTACATCATTGATCTGTCATTTAGTAAGTTTTGAACTGGTGGTGAGGTGAAACTTTAGTGTTTGTTACAGTTTACTCAGAACTGGAATAAGGAAAATAACTAAATCCAGAGGCACAGCAAATAGAAGAAAATGTACACACAGATATGACAAGATGAGGCCAACAGTAGGGAGTACAGACTGGGTGTATAGACATAGACATTGGGTGACTTGCCGGCTGAAAAGAATGAGTGTAACTTATAAGTACAATAACTGCAAGCAACTGCTATGACCAGGCTTTACAAAAACAATGAAACAAACAAATATAAATAAAACAAAAATCTGAAGCAAATAAATCTCATAAAGCTAAATGAATCAAATGTGCAAATTATATCATTAAAAATGAACATGGAGGACAAACAAAACTTCAGCTCAAAATAAAGGAAGTCAATCAAAATGAACATCCCAAGACACAATGGAAAAAATAAAGGAAGTAAACAAAAACAGAAACCAAACTGATAGCAGAAAATTCCAACAAAGTACCTAATTAACCAGTGGAATCGTCCAAAACTTGCCTCCCAAGATAGTAGAACCCAAGCTAGCCAGGTCTTCCAGGCTTACAATTTATTTATGTACAATAATGATTCATAGCACAGTAAGAATCTAGGCTGCAACAAACAAAAAAAAACACAAATTAAGCATGCATCAATATAATAGCAGAATACACAAAACCACATCCGATAGTGCGTGATGAGAACCTTAGGAGGCCGCCTGGTAATACTGTAAACCTTATTGACTGAAAGTGGAAAAAAGCAGTGCATTTGGTACTTATTCAATCACAAAAACACAGGAAAATCAAGAAACAGTAGAACCAATGAACACTTGAACAACACTCATTTAATTATTTTTATTACTTATCTATTTAACACTGATAATCATTTAAAGGTACAAGAGCACACACAAGCTATTCAGACTGATTCCTGCAAGCTGAATGTTCCATGCACTCATTAGACATATTTGGAGCTACACCTACAAAGTCCATAATCCATATAAGCTCATGTTATAGAGAATTATCTTACAAATCTAACCATATGGTTCTATTCTTCGTAAATGTGCTTGTTCATCTGTTACGGCTTATTAAATGCTAATCAATTAGGGGGAGGGGGACCTGTTTACCCCTAAATTAAAAACTTATCAAGTTTACGTTTCTCAAAATTCAACAAATCAAAATGACAAAAATAACCCACAAAATTTTTGATAATACATTTAGCTTTCTAAAAAACATGTTACCAGTTTTGTAACTTGAAATTGAAGGGGATACAGTTTCCATGATTCTTTTTTTCAGTTTTTTCAAAAAAATCAAAATCAGAAAAAAATTGCATGAAAAGTTCAAATAAGATTTGCATCATTTTACATCCATATTGAAAATTTTAGAAAAATCCATTAAAAAATGATGGACCTGAGTTTTAACTCTTGAGTCCTTGGGCACCTCCCCCTGTCCAACCCCCCCCCTAATGACGAAGCAGGTTTGAGCGTTCAGCATTTCGAGAGTTAGCCATGCCGTTCACAGCCACAATGCTTTGGGATGAAAACAAAACCTTCTGACACACACAGTGAACGAATTTTCAATTTGATTTAGCAGCAAACCACTCAGTGCTCATAGTTAGGCTTCCTGAAAACCTGACCTTGCTGACATTTGAAATAGATCTTCTCCCACAGTTTTGGAGATACATAATTAAAAAAAGTATTTATAGATAGTTCTTGAAAAAAGCTTGAAATTCGTATTATTGATTTTTTGAAATTCGATTTAGGTTGAAAATTATATGAGATATAAGATGCAAAAAGTCATTATTTTGGGAAAACATCCCTAAAATTCAAAGAATAAAAATATAAAAAAACCAACTCCACCAAAATTTAAATAGCATATTTAGCTATTTAGAAAACATGTTGCCGGTTCTATAACCTCAGAATTGTTGATCTAATTTCTGAAATATTAATTTTTACAGTTTTTTTTGATAAAAAATCAATTTTCTTATGAAACAACGAAAAACACAGGAGTCCAAACATTTTTGCTTCATTTTGTACTTGAAGTGAAAATTGTAACAAAATCTATTAGAAAATTGACTTTTTTCAGCCAAATGGTCTCCTTAAACATGTTTATGTAATCATCTTGATGATCTGAGTTCTAATTTGGCCATATTCTCTTTGTTTTGCTAGTTGATTTTCTCCTGAATTGGCTAGCTTTGTGAAGTGTAATGACTGCATTCATTAGTATCTGCATACCTGACTAACAGTGAGGTGTTGAGCAGTCTAACGCAGGTGTACATTGATTACTGCATTGTATCCAATTACAGCTCCTACTCATATATTTTAATATTTCATTTTCACCTATTGGGTTGTGCTCTTACAATGTGCTTACCAAATTAACATCTCTGACAAGGTATGTATACCATTTCAAACGATCCTATAAGCTAACAACATTGCACTAATGAATGCCAAATTAAATAATTCATGGAAAAGTCTCACCCATGTTGTGGATATGTAGGGTCTGCTAGAAGTTTTTGATTGAAGTGTAATACAGCATCAGTATCTGATGTTTACAATGAAATACCTCTAAACTAGTTCCTGTCTAATTATTCACATCATGTATTTGAATATCATTCATTCGTTTGAGTAAGATTTCACAAGAATTGTTCTGATTACCTCATCTCTTCTGACCTGGCTTTAGAACTAATTCAATTTTTGCAGTAATTCTTTTCAATTCCATTATGGTGTCAGTTGAACTGTGTGCAACACTTACAAATAGTCTAAAAAAGTTATTATGCCTTAGAAATACTGACATTTGTTAAGCATGATCTGTAATTACTTTCTTCTGTGTGTTCATCCATTCTCTAGTTAGTAACAGGCATTATATGTGCTTGCTAGTATAATTTGCAAACATTTGAGCTGTGATGCCCTATTTTTTATAAATTCTTACAGGATGTGTAAACAGGACTATTTTAGAGCACTAGGTGCTTTGCCAGATTTTAATTAAGTTTTTTATTATTGGCTAGCTTTCCCTTTTAATAGAATACATGAAATTAATTAATTCTTATTTTTCAGTATATTCAACAAAACATCAGACTGCGAGAGTGTCCACTCCCAGAAACACACCACTGCGTTAATCCAACCTGAACCTTTCATCTGGATGGTGTTGGTAAAGATAAATTCATATGGTTTGTTTATGATAGAATATTGCACCCTCTGTATGCATCTTTGGGAGGCCTTTAGAGATACTTTTGTTCATTTTATATTGGTACAGCCATACCTCACCTTACAAAGGCCCAACTAACAAATAATTCAAGTTATGAAACATCTTCATGGAAAATGTTTGTCTCTGTATAGAAAAGAAAATTCAAATTATGAAACGGGAAATTTCAAAAATTCAAATACTGCACGCTCGGCTTTGCAGCAGACCGAATTCGCCAATATGTAAATACACTTGTAGCATCCTGTAGCATATCGTGTTTCACGAACCTCTTGCTCAACTTTCTGTTTCTTTATAGTACCTTGAGCATTGTTTCCACGTTCCCTCTAGTAAGAGGAAAGAGGAAGGGACTAAATGGTGCCTTCCTCTTTCTTCTGTTTGAAATGCCTTTGTTTGTAGGGAGAGTTAAACTAACATATAATCTAATTGAATAATAGTTTGAAATAGTTGAATAATTGGAGAGGTCAACTCTGTTTTGAGGTGACGGCATTTGTCTGAACATAATGCGGTAGATAAAGATGCCAATGCACCAGTTTACAGTGACCATTGAACTCTTATGAGTTTGAATGGCAGAAGAGAAATCATAATAGACTGCCCTGGCTCCCGTTGGTCAGAAGTTGTGAATGTGACTGTGCAGTATTGATAGTGCATCTAGGCTCTTAGTGCTGGAACACTCCCTAAATCTTTCACCGCAGGTCTTTCATTGGTAGGCTTCTTGGGAGAGACCATATGTGTACGAGCCACAGCATAAGGCTAAATTTGTGAATGATAATCATAACTTTAAAGTTTAATTTTTATTACTTAAGGGAAGCAAACGAATTTTGCCATGAATTTTTTGAAAAATGAAAAAAAAAAAAATACTTTCGGAGGGAAATAGGCTTTCGGATATTCACAGCATGTTTATGACATTCAAATAAACAGTTGTAGCCCTGAAAATTTTGAAATTTACCCATACCTTCCTCCCCTCCCCCCTCCATAAAAAAATTCTTTAAAATTCCAATTCCTCAGCCAATATTATACATAGAGACAAATGGTCTTTTTTGTTTGATTTTTAATCAAAATATCTACCATAACTAGTAGAGGTTTTTTGTTTTTCCTAAAAAAAGAAAAATTGACAACTATTTGAATATTAAAAACATAGTTATTTTTTTCTAATGAACATTCACAATGAACATATCTACAAATATTCGAGACAGTTTTTTGATATCGCTTCAGAATTTTTTTTTACAAAATTTAGAATTTTTATACCTAAATTTTAAATTTTTTTTGCAATAAAATAAATTTCGAATCAATTTATCAAAAAACTAGATCAGGTATTTATAGTACCTACTCACTAAGAAGGTCAAGAGACCACTAAACCTCTCTAGTGAATGGATAGTTGTCTAAAAACAAAGAAAAAACTTTTCGAAACACCAACCAGAGCTAAGCAGTGCCGCAGCTGGTCTCTCTGAGCGCAACTGCGCAGCTGGTCTCTCTGGGGGGGGGGGGGG
>JACJUY010004053.1:0-33230 GCA_014220935.1 Platorchestia sp. MABIK | reverse complement strand
TTGTGCTTGTCCGTCCTGTGAAATGCCTAGAATATCAAATGCAGCTGTTCGCTCTGGCAGAAGATACGTTTTGAACTTTGAGGGGCAATTCCAGCTACAGTTTTTCACCTATGGAGGAAATCTTTTTTGCATCGTAAAGATCGAAGTAGGTACTATAAATACCTGATCTAGTTTTTTGATAATTAGATTCAAAATTTTTTTATTGCAAAAAAAAAAAATAAATAATTTAGGTATAAAAATAATAAATTTCGTAAAAAAAATTCTGGAGCGATATCAAAAAACTGTCCCGAACATTTGTAGATATGTTCATTGTGAATCGAACAAAAAAAACTAATCGTCTCTATGTACAATATTGGCTGAGAAATTGAAATTTCGTGAAATTGGCCTCTGGGTGGGGGGAAGGGGGTGTGGGAAGGGGGTGTGTGTAAATTCTTGAAACGTAATGGGTTATAAATGTTTATTCGAATGTTATAAACATGCTGTGAATACCTCAGAGCTCATTTCACTCCGGAAGTATTTCTTTTTAATTCTTGAATATTTCATAGGGAAAAACCGTTTGAGGCCCTCTGCAGTTCGCAGCAGGGGTTAGTGACTTATTAGTGGTAGTGACTTGTTACAACTATGGAAGACTTATCTGAAATGTTTTAACTTATTAGTAGTGTATTAGTTTGTAAGTTCTGATGAAAAAAAATATGAAGTCATACAAAGGAAACACTGTGTACTCTGCATTATGGTGTTGGTAACTTTGACCGACATTTTCTCAAAATGTGTTTCATAGACTTTGACGGGCAATTTCTCCTCCAGTTTTGAAGCTATTGAGAAGTTATTTTTTGCATCGTAAAAAGCAAAGTGAGTACAATAAATGCTAGTGCGTTTTTTTTTTTAAAGTAGATTTGAAATTTTTTCATCGTCCATAGAAAAAATAACTATGTTTTTAATATTCAAATAGTTGTCAATTTTTCTTTTTTTAGGAAAAACAAAAAACCTTCACTAGTTATGGTAGATATTTTGATTATGAATCGAACGAAAAAGACCATTTGTCTCTATGTACAATGTTGGCTGAGAAATTGCAATTTTAAAGAATTTTCCATGGAGGGGGGGAGGGGAGGGGAGGGGAGGAAGGTATGGGTAAATTTCAAAATTTTTAGGACTACAACTGTTTATTTGAATGTCATAAACATGCTGTGAATATCCGAAAGCTTATTTCATTCCGAAAGTATTTTTTTTTTTTTTATTTTTCAAAAAATTCAAGGCAAAATTCGTTTGCTTTCCTTAAAAGCCATTACTTATGCTAACTTTTTATGTATTTTAATTAAATGAAGAAATCTTGGACAAAAATGTATTGAGTTGTGATTTTCCTTCATAATGTTGGCATTGAGCGTTGGAAAACTACTCGGCATTAATTTTCTATGAAAGTGTTTTTGTGTCATTATTTATTCTCAATTGCTGATTTTTGAATTTGTTACCCAAATGAGAACTCCATGGCTGATTGAACGCTTTAATTCCTCTCTACATACTCTGAGGCTGACACATTCAAATGGGGCCACCAGCACGTTCTGAGGCACTGGTTGAAGCTCATGCTGAGGTTCACAAAGAATGCTCAAGACTGGATAAATGACTTCAGTTAGAAACGGAACCCTGAAAGGAGGAAAGAAAACGGGAGTTGACTAATGTGAACCCCATAAAGACCAAGTAATTTTCTTGGGAGCGATATATATAGGCTTTATTGTGCAATTATAATGATCAATAGGAAATGACTTTCTAAACAAAACATTTAATGTGTGAAAGCATTAGGAGTTATTCCTGTTGTTCATCATGAACAATGGGTGTCGAAATAGGGCAAATCAAGTCTTACTGCTGAGTCAATTTATTTGAACTCTGGCTTCAGTTATTCTTTCCTCAAAATAAAATAAAAAATATTAAATTAATTGTATGATCTATGCTTGAAAGTAAGTTTCATTTCTTGTTACTCCTCAGGGGGACAGGACTACTGTTTCTACAGAAATCAATGCTCCCAGGGGTAATATGTGAGGTCCCAAGCTAAAAGTTACAGCGGTCTTCCTTTTATTAAAATAGAACAGATTTTTTGTTGTTCCGGATCATTTTTTCAGTTCACTGGTGTCTGGTTGTTGGTTGTTCAGTACCTACTTCCTTTTTCATTTTTTATTTTATTTCATAAACTTCTTTTTCAACTTAATGTTTCTATGCATCTTGTCCATAGTTTCTGCATTCCCTAAACTCCATACTAAATTGTGCCTTCATCCATCCTCTCTTCAAAATGCCTTTGTTGCAATTAGACAGGCTTGAAACTAAGTTATTTAATCTATCAAGTGGCCCTGTTGTTATGACTGTTTGCTTAAAGACTGAATTTTTTCTGCTTTACATTTCTGATGCCATTGTGTGTGTTAATCTTATTGTGGCTATTTGATGGAATTATTTTCATCTTAGTATTTTTTGTTTAGAGTGTCATCTCCTATTTTACTTTTTTCAGAAGGTGGCTTTGGCACACACATGCCAAAAAGCAGAACAGCCAGCTCCAAAGAAGTCAAGAGGGTCCAAGAAATCTTTGAGAAGTAGCTCGAAATCAACCAAATCTAAGCCTGTTAGCATTAACGTGCAAGATCAAGGATGTAATGACCCAACTCCCGCCTCTGGTGGCACAGGCCGTCGAGGCAGTCAGCAGACCACCACAGGCAACTTGACAGTCGACTATTCTCAGGATGATGGCGGTAATAACAGCCCCAGAAATGACAATGCTGACAGAGCCAGTCTTGCGAGCTCTGTTAGTAATGCCAGCTCTGGAGAAGCCTTAGACATAAGTAAGAACCCTACGAATTCCAATTATTCTGTTGTACTTGAGGATGGAGTTGGTCATCCAAGCGCGGAACCTCGACCAAATGATTCGGTTGGCGCAAATCGTCACGAAAATTTTGATTCCACTTCTTCTTTATCGTCTGTTGTAAATGGCAGTAAAAGCTCAGATGCAGAAAATTCTGCATCATCAAGTTCTAGAGCAGCAAAAGATGACAGTGATAGCCTGGAGTCTCAAACAGATGTACATAGTAGTAGCACTTCAGCTCATTTGACGAACTGCATGACGAGAGATTCCTCCCCACAAAACGCCTGCTCTAACCCCGACTGTGCTAGCAGCATCCAGTACATAAGCACGAGTGTGCAGCCGTCGGTGCTGCAGGCACACCTACAGGCGGCGTACGCTTCTTTTGCCCTGCTGCACCACAGCTTTGGAATGGTCCTCACTTCGCTGGGAGTGCAAAAGCTGCGTCACATCTTGCAGCACTTCTTCGACGACGTACGAACCCTACTTCTTTATTCATGCAGTTTGACTTGAACCTACATATTCCATACATTGTTAGACTATCTTGAAAATGCCTTTTTTCATGATTCCTCGAATATCTTCGAAATGTGGTTGACTGTGTGTTATAGATGTGAATATCATAGATACATCTATTTCTTCTGATAATTATTCGTTTAGGCTCTTAAGTTGCTGCAGAATTATACCACTAGTGCATTTATGAAAATTGGTGCTCTCGGGAAAAAGATGTGTGGCACCAAGCTTAACCTTAATTCTCCCAGATTTTTTTCAAAGAAAAAAATTGCCTTAATTGCTTTGATATTTTGTGTACTCTCAAGGAGTGAATAAAACACCGCATGCCAAATTTTAGGTTGTAATACCAAATAGAAAAGAAGATATGAGGTGTTGCCAAATGGAAACGCTAGTAAGATGTGTGTACATTTCAACAAAAGTAAGAAGTTGTATATTCCATTTATAAATTCATTGCCTAATACATGCAAACATTGTAAAACAAATGCGAGGTTGAAATAAAATAACCCAAACTTAATTATTTCAAGTTTTCACTTATCTAGAACTTCACTTTTTGTGGTAGTCAACAAAACAAGGTACATGCAATCCAACATCACACTTCCTGCACTGACTTCGGACAATTGACTTGCACCCCTTGTTGGCACATCTTTTCTGGTTTGATACATTTTCAACAAAATGATCAACTCCATCCTAGCGCTTTGCATCGGAGAAACTAGTGGATGACTTTCGTCCAGTACCGATAGGTGGAACACCAAACTGTGACATTTACAAGTATGATCTCACAATATTTTTAGTGAATTTATGCAAAGGGTCTTCACCAAATACTATGTTTGATGGCTGGCTAATGGAGTGTTTGTTTGGAGTAATCATTGTCGAGTGCAGGCGTTGTTATGGAAATTTTTAGCATCTTTTCCTGCAGCTGTGGACAAAAAGTGAACAACGCACATCTTGCAGCTGCCAATTATCTAGAGCTGTTAACTGCTAGTGAGTTAACTTTAGAGATTTACTGTATCAAGTTGAGCTGTTGACAGAAGGACTTTTAGTACAATTTGTGTGGTGCAGCCCTGTATGGACTGTGGCTCAGTGAGAGTAACACAGCTGGACGATCAAGGCCTGCAGCTTTAGCTGGAGGTGGCGGTCCGGCGTGCCGGCCAAAAAGCAGCGTGCACATACGTGTGGACTTGTCAGTGAGCATAGTTCACTTTTTTCTGCCAGCTGTCCTTTGTACTACGATATGAGAAAAAGTTTATATGATCTGTCACATTAGCGATAATCGTGCATATTATCTATGGATATTAGTATTCCCAGGGAAATAATGTGATTGCTCGAGCTGAGTGTTAGGTAGGCCTTCTTTTTGTTGAAATGAAATGTTTGTGTTATGTTAAGGACCATCTTTTTTCTGTTCACTGCGGTCCTGTTTTTCAGCACCTACTGCTTTCTTCTTCAACTTTGATCTTGTTTTATGATCTCCTTTCTCAACTTACTATTTCTATGCCCTTTCTGCATAGATTCCACTTTCCCTATAACTCCATACTAAATGGTGCCTTCCTCCTTCCTCTCTTTGGATCGCCTTTGTGACGGATTGGGAGGCTTAAACTAACGAATAATAGTCTAATCTGGTCGTGCATATTTTGAAGTGCGCAGTCAAAAGATTTATGTTCGCTGCCACAGTTTAGAGGAAGTTTTATTTGCAGTACCTGGATAAAGTGGACATGTCCCGCGGCGACATGAGCAGCGTGTGGCGCGGCCTGTCGTACCTGCCCCTGAGCCAGGCGCTGCTGCTGAGGGTGCGTTGCTGCCTCGCGTCGCTGCGCTCTGCGCTGCCACCCGTGCGCGCTGCTGCCTTCCTCTACTCCGGCAGCATCGCTTGGTTAGTCTTCTCTCTATAAAACTCGGCTTTCCTTGTCCATCTTGCTGAGGATACCTGAGGATAGGCTGAAAATTTATAACTTTTCTCAAGTTGCTCATCTCCTGTTTTTCAGCCCCTATTAATTTCTTTAGGAACTTCTATTTAGTTTCATAAACTTTCCTGCTAATCGGTTTTTATGTACACAGGATCATGTTTGAGACTCGGTGCATAGATTCCCCGTTCTTTTAACTCTATAATAAAATGTACCTTCCTTTTTCCTCTCCTTTTTCCTCTCCTTGGGACACGTTTGGTTTGGCTGGGGAGGGGTTAACTAACTCATCTAATATAGACTGGAGACCGCATTACGAGACACTTAAGCTGCCCACACAATAATAGTTGAAAGGTATTCTGGCATCTCTGTTATTTACCGGAGAACAGGAAATTTTTTTTATCAGCAGGCCGGAAAACTGAAAGAAGGAATCAGCGGACCGCATTATGATCCCATTCGATGCTAGCTAGAAAACATTTTGGTTTGTGTGATAACTTCTCGTCTTCCGTAGCTGTTGTGAAACCAGGGCGGCACCTGATGAACAGATCTCGCGACCCAGAACCGTCCCACTGACCTGAGTTTGCCGGCCTCTTTTTTGCCTTAAACACGAGTCTGTTAACTTGCGATGCTCATTGCGAGAACGGCAACATTTCTGCAGGCAGCCTGCGGACATAACTTCGACTCAGGCTGTGTCTATTTTTTACTCCCTCTGTTCTTACTTTTCTTTTGAGGGAAAAGCAGGCATTGTGCGTAACAAACTTACCACGCTGTTGTTTTATTATTTGTGCTATAGTTAGTTTTGTTTAGATGCTACCTGGCAACTGCCATAATACTCTGTAGGCTCTACTGTAGATTTGACTTATTTATAGCCGTATTTTTGTAAATTGAACTGCCTGATCTCAATTCCTCTACTGTTTTGATTCTCTTCCTTCTTCATAATTTCGTCTCTTCTTCCCTTGTGCATCAATCTGAGGCGCTGTTATCGTTGTTGTTGTTGTTGTGACATTGTTTATTTTGTTTACGGGTCTGGTATATGCTTCAATTGAAATTAACTTGCTGCTACCATCACACAGAGCTCTGAAATGTTCATTTTTATATGAGAATATAATTGATTGCCAATAAGTAGATATTGCACTACGCAATATAATATTAGGTAGAAATTGCACTAGAATGACACTGGGTAATGTGATCCCCCTCAGAGGAATACAACTATTGTATGTATGGGAATTAGCACTCCCAGGGGAAAATCTGTGTGGGCCCAAACTGAGAGTTAGATAAGCCTTCTATTTGTTGAAATAAAACGTTTTTGTTATATTAAGAAACATTTTTTTTCGATTCACTGCTGTCCTGTTTTTCTGCACTTACCACTACGTTTTTCATGAACTTTTATCTTGTTTCATTAATTTCTTTCTCAGTTTACTGTTTCTATGCTCCTGCATAAATTGCGCGTTCCCTTATCTCGATAATAAATGGTGCCCTATTCCTTCTTCTCTTTGAAAGGCGCTTTTTTTAGCGATAGGGAGTCTTGAACTAACATTGAATCCAATCTAGTAATGTAATCACTAATTCGTGCTTGCTGGTAGTTCTTATCAGCATTGAGCTTACGTTACATCTCGTCTCAAAGCGAGCAGGGAGTGATTCGCTTATTACAAAGAAATGAGATTTATTTACTACCAAATAAATAATATTGACAATTATACCATAGAGATGACAGCATTTCTTTTACTTATGTACAATAATTTATTGAGAATTTCACTATTACTTTAAGTTCACACTGCAAAATAAGAAAGATGCAACTGTATGATCTAGAAAAATTTACATTTAGTTTCGGTTTGGAGAGACCGTAGACGATGCTGTAGCAGAAGCCGGGATGCGAATATCAGGTGGACTCTGGGCCGGAAGGGCTCATGCCCAGCACGTGCTACAGTGAATTATTGAGGGAGAGCGTACCTCTTCAGCCTTTTAGTGTGAAATACCTGGTGCTTTCATGGTATTAGCCTTTATCATGAACTCCTTCGAAATGAAATTAAGAGCTCCCCTCGGGGGAGACAACTCGTATCCCAGAGAATTAGTGCTTCTAGTCGGGAAATGTGAGATCTTGAGCTGAAGGTTGGGTAGGCCATTTGTTAAAATAAAACAGCGTTTTTGCTTTGCTACAGAAAATCTTTCCCAGTTCACTGCTGCCCGGTTTTTCAGCACATGCTACTATCTTTTTCAACTTTCATTTTATTACATGAACTTCTTTCTCAACTCACTATTTCTATTCACAAGGTATCTTGTGTGGGAACACATCGTATGCATAGATTTTGCGCTGTCTTAACTCTACTAACTAGTGCCTTCCTCATTCCTCTCTATGTTGAGGTTAGGGAGGCTTAAACTAATCTATCTAGTTTCATGTAATCTGGAATGAAGAGCTTGGAACTTCGTGATCCGTGGCATCATCTTCCCGCAAATGAAAGCTGCCTGCAATATATGTTCGACCTCTCGTGACAAAACTCTCCGTCCGACTGCCTAGGCTGCGCGACAGTACGCTGTAATAGAACCGCTTGTCTTGGAACTTCAATAAGCATGTTTGATCGATGCAAAGGACAAATACAAGAACCGTTCTAACATGAAAAAAATTATTCTCTAAAGTGACAGTAATGTAGAAAAAAATTCCTGTTAACAAATCTTCCCAAACTAGCTTATTCCAAGTATCCAAAAATCTATAAAAGTGAATCAGAGTATCTTGGATAGAAGTTGTTGGAATCTGGGCTCAGCGACGAGGGGAAGGAAGTAGAATTTGGGGAAGGTTTGAGAGTTGGTGATGCGCAGGCACTCAGAGTAGCACGAAACATGTTCTCTGGTAGATTCTCACGGAATGACTTTCTTTCAAAGGGAACTTCTACAAAATTTGAAGCATACTTATAGAGACTGCCAGTAAAAGCCTGCAGCAAATATATCTTAATGTAAGGACGACTGCTGGTTTTTCTTCTTGGTTTAGAAGTAATTGTACAAAACCTGACACAAGTTGCTGGTTTCATAGCGTAGATACACTCATTAGTTGGACGTGATCATAATGGAACATGACGCTACTAGTTTGGAGTTGGTATTTGAACAGCACTTTGTCAAATAGCTGATGTAGATCTTACTCTGGTGTTGTTTATTTTGTGTAGTAGTAAAATAAGCTAAAGAAGTCCTGCTGACACAATGGAGAGGTGTGTGACGGATGTGTGCATCATGAGCAGGTGTGACTTTGACCTGGAGACGCTGCGGCGGCTGCTGCACTACCTGCACTACAGCGGGGTACTCAAGCAGGGGGCGCTGCAGGCCACACAGCAGGATGCCGGCTACGCTAGCAGGTGCTGGTCCCGCCCTCGCTTTGGACGAAAGTCTTTTGTGCTGGGTGGTTGTGGTGCAACTCTAGAGCCGCTCTGTCTCGTCGTACTGCTGAACCTATTCCGTCACAGCCAAAAAATAAATTAAAACATTCTGTTAATTTATCTTGTGCTTCTTTCTAAGTTGGTGATTGAGGGCCTGAAAGTGACGGATTCTAATTTGTTTGGTTTTTTAAATGTAAATTGTGCTTCATATTCTTAGCATTTAAGCACCCCTTAGGAGGATACAACCATTGTATCTATGGGAATTGGCGCTTCCAGGGGGAAAATGTGAGAGGGCCCGAGCTGATAGTTGGGTTGGCTTTCTTTTTGTAGCGGTTCACTGCTGTCCTGTTTTTTTAGCACCTACTACTTTGTTCTTCAACTTTTATCTTGTTTCATGAACTTCTTTCTCAACTTACTGTTTCTATGCTCCTTCTGCATAGATTCCGCATTCCGTAATATCCGTACTTGAATGGTGCCTTCCTCTCTTCGATACGCTCTTTTTTTGTAGCAGTTAGGGAGGCTTAAACTAACCTATAATCTAATCTGATAGCATTTAAGCTCTTCCTTTGGCTCTTATGTGCCTTTTTCACCAAAATTTTCGTTTCTCTCCATTTGTTTAGTGTGCTGGCTCAAGTGGGCTTTATTGGGGGTGTGCTTAAAGGGAATTGTCTTTCTACTTTGCTGGTGACTCAGCGTTCCTCGGAGGTTGTGTAGGATTATCGAGCTTTTCACGTGAATTTATGCTGGTAGTGTCAGACCTCGTCAGTATAGCGTGGGCAATCAACCACTCTGGGTGGTGATCCCATCTAAAGATTGTATCGTCTTCAGCAGAACTTGGGTTTTATCGTACCATAGGTGTTCTGTAGCTTTTTTCCTAATCTTCACTCAACGCTCCCGAGCTAAAAGTTAAACAGGCCTTCTCTTTGTTGAAGTAGAATAGGTTTTTGATTTGTTATTGAGCGCTTTTTTCTGGTCAATGCTGTCCGGTTTTTCAGAACCTACTTCTTTTTCTTCAACTTTCGTCATGTTTTCTAAATTTCTTTCTCAACCTATTGTTTTTTTCACACCTTGCGCATAGATTCTGCGTTCCCTCTAACTCCATACTAACTGGTGACTTCCATCTTCCTCTCTTTGGAACGTCTTTGTTGCGGTTATGGAGGCTCAAACTAACTTATCTTATCTGAATCCTTATCTTCCTTTCTCTTAGATCTTCTCAATTTATGCATATGAAGCCGGAATTCTATAGGAACATCATTGGTTGATAGTGTGTTCAGTTTTCCATTGGTTGTGATGCCACTCTTATATCATTAGAAGGCAGGAGATTCTGATGATAATTTCCTACATGACTAAAGCCAAATGTTCTAATTGTTGTGTGGTTTGACTGATCGTCGCCTATCAAAAACAAAACAAAAGGTGAAGCCTGAAGCCTGTGCTTGAGTATGTATGTGTAATTTTATTTTTAATTCGATATTTTTTAGGTGAATTCTCTAATTTTAAGAAAACCATTGTGCAATTGGTCGCAATGCAAGTTGTGGATTACATTCGTTTTCTTTTTCTAAAAGTGATGCGTTTCGTGGTGTTGTTCTAAGTTCACTGATTTGTATTGAAGTTCAGAAATTTGGCTGCTGGCTGCCCAAAAAGCATAAATCTATCCTCATTTAGATGAATTTGCTAATCGCTTCTGCCATATGCTACTCAAGCAGCGATCTATTACATTGTTACATAACTTATGTTTGTTGTGCGCCTCTTCAACCATCAATTTTGCCCCCTCTCTCTTTGAGGGCATTGGAGAGGCTATAGGTTTAGAATAGATTGGTGTTTCTATCTTATGCTAAGGGGACTCACTAAGGCAGGGGTTCCCTACCAATTTTTGCCCTCACCCCTAAAGAAATTTCATTCGAACCTCGTACCCCCTGAAATAAAAATGACAATATCGTATTTTTTACCTGAACTTTTCTAACACCCTCTGGAGTATCGTCTCATACCCCCAGGGGATGCGAGCACCCCAGTTTGGGAACCCCTGCTCTAAGGTTACCTGAGCTATAGAAAGGTCTTCAGGTCTTCTGTTCTTCTTGTCCACCTTGCTTTTTTTAGTTTTCATGTTATTTTTGCTGCTTTTCCTTTGTTTTTCCTTCATTCTCAACGTGCTAGATTTTGCGCAAGTTATTCTGTACAGGAACACACCTTCCTTGTTTTCTACAGTTCCTACTTAAGGTTCTTACTCATCGCTCTCTTTAGATCGCTTTCGATGTTGTTAAGGAGTCTTGAAATGAATATTATAAAAATCACCCATTTCGTTTAAAATTTATCAGTGACAGTCTAGAGATCAATAATTATACTATTGTAAATTGAGGAGCAGAAGCTCTGTGTTACACCCCATTTTTTTTAAACCGTTAGCTATGTGTGCCTCATTTTCAGGACTAATATTTATCATTATCAGCTTCAAAGTATCGCGTGGACTTGATTGTACGATCGTTTTTGGTGAATACTTTCAATCCCTCTTACTTCAGTATACAGTATTCGTGTAAACTTGGTGCTAAAATAAATAAGGCCATTAAGCTACCTTCGGCAGCATGGGGTAGCGTACAGCAGCATAAAATTTTTGGAGCTCTCGAGCAAGCATGAAGTTGTGAAGTCTGGCGTTTACCTCTTGCTGCTTGTTTGTCAGGTTCATCGGAGGTGTAGGCCACAGCGTGCGGGCGTACATTGGAGAGGACGGGCGGGCGGGTGTGGAGGGCAGGAGATCAGAGTGCCATTTGCTGCTCTACTCGTGTGCTGGGACTATCCTTCCCCTCGTTGTGCCTGGTGATAAATCTTACCACAACTGCTCTGAGTCAAATGAGTTCTGCTTGTATGAAACTACTTATCTGAATAGTACTGTTCGTAATTTTTACTAAATTTTTAACTTCAGTTTGATTTGCTTGGTTGTTGCCAGTACTGCAACGATTAGGGATATTTATCTTTCATGTCTCATTTTGCAGCCACAGAACGTCTCGAACCAATCTTGTACGAGAAAGTAGCTCGTCTTTTGGATTCTCGAGTGACGCAGCTGGTATCTGACATCGCAGCCTCGAAGCCTTCAAAATCTGCTTCAAACCCCAGCGACCACTTGAACTACGTTTACCACAACTCCATGAACCTTGCTGTGAAGAGTACACTGCGTGTAGAGAAGCCTCCTGAGCAGTCCGTGACGAGCGACTCCGGCGCGTCAGGAGGAAGCAAAGGAAGCTGGTGGTTCACAGGCAGCAGAACTGCAGATAACGAGGAGAGTGAAGGCACCATCGAGTCCGGGGCATTTGGTCTGGGTGGCGGGGTGGTGCTGGTCTCCAGCTCCCAGCGGCCTGCGGTCATCCCTTGGAAGGTTATGCTCACCATCGTTGACCTCCAGGCAGATATGCTAAGGTAAACCGTACAAAAAATTGGTATCCTTGTTCAAAAGTGGAATAATTACTGTTGTTCCTGCTTTAACTAAAGCTTGGACACTTGGAATGCTCTTTTTATGAGTCGTATTTTGCTCAGCGATTTCTGCACTTTAAATGAACTTGACTTGACCTTTGAAGTGAGAATCAGTTTCCACAACCAAGGTGCCCAGGTCTAAAGGAATGCGCTGCGAGTCTGTCTGTAATACATCTGCACCTTGATCCATGAGAGGTGATACGAGGTGGTGTACAGCAGGAGTGAAATGTGACGCATGGTGTTGTATAGTTGGAATAAAAGATTACTCAAAGTGTTTTACAACAGAAAATATCAAATGATTTGAGGTTTTTCATTTGCCTGCAGCACATTTTAGCCTCATTCTTCGTAAAAAAACACATCTCTTCATTCTTTCTGTACACTGCTTCTTCAGTTATTGAACTAAATTGTATCAACGCTCAATTGCGTTTTTTATTGTCCGTATAATTTTGTGGATTTTGTACATATTTTTCTTGCTGTGGATCCTTGCGTCTCACTCGCATCATTACAAAGCCGTTTAATTCTATCTTTTACTTTCTTCCCTCAGGGGAGAGAACTAATGTATTTATGGAAATTAGCGCTCCCAGAGGAAATATGTGAGGTCCTGAGATAAAGGTTAGGTAGGCCTTCCTTCTGTTGATATAAAATAGGTCTTATGTTTTGTTTCAGACCTTTTTCTTTGGCTCACTCTTATCCGGTTGTTCAGTACTTACTGCATTCTTCTTCAACCTTTATCTTGTTTCATGAAATTCTACCTCAACTTTCAGCGTCTATGTACCTTGTGCACAGATTCCGCGTTTCCTTTAGTCTATATTAAATGGTGTCTTTCTTCTTCCTCACTTAGGAACGCCTTGGTTGCCGTTAGGGAGACTTGAACTCACAACTAATCTAATCTCTTTTACTTTCTATACCGTCAACATTCGAAGACGTGGTGTGGTGCGTATGTGACTAAAATCTCGATGTTCCATGATACCAGCTGCATCCAACTCTTTAAAGTAATATAGGGTGTTTTTAAATACGGGACCCGAATATATTTTTTATTAACTTTCGATGCAATGAACGGATTTTTGAAAGGAAAACGGCATTAGAATTCTGAGATTTATATCTTTTATTTGGTACCTACGTATTCATGACAGAACAGTCTAAATAAGAATCAGAGGACACAGTAAAATTCATCCTGCTTCGAAACTGCCACCAAGATGACGAACTGGACAACGGGACAATTAGCTCTCATAAGCACTACGTACCCCTTTAACGGAAGGAGCATTGTCCTTGCCCAGAAAAGTTTCAAGAGAGTACAACCTGCGAAGTTCTCCATCAAAGAAGGTCATATACAAGTGCGTAAAGAATATTGCTGACAGTGGGAATCTGACGAAGAAGAAACAAGAAGGACGACCTTGCAACGTTGCTCACACGCGCCCAACATTGCTTGCAGTCGAGTGGACGCCACATGAAGAATGTCATGTTCAAAAGTTAGTGTAAATAAAAGATATGGAACTCAGGATTCTACTGCCGTTTTATTTGAAAAATCCGTTCATTGTAACAAAAGTTAATAAAGATTTTTTCGAGTCCCTTATTTAAACAACACCCTGTACTTGTAAATTGTTGCAAATTTAAGCATTCTCGTGTGTTGCAATTATTTCATGGAAACACTAGTTCTGCTTCGGTGTTTGAAAGTGTTTGCACTCACTAGGTATATATATGTTCCTTGATTTCTGCGAGCATTGATTTAGGTCGCACAAAATTAAACCTTGATTTTGGAATTTCGTCACTTTCTTAGAAAATCACTTTATTTATTATTCCAGCTCTCCATCCCCTAATTCTAATTAGAAGAGAATCTTGCCCATTCTTTTTCAATAAACTATTGAATTTTTAGCCGTGAAGATGACTTGCTTGGTGATTACCTTCTTTTGAAGGTTGACTAGAAATTGATCAGTTTCACCTATTCCATTATTGTTTCCTCTGAGTCGGAAGTAATTCATTATTTCATACGTGGTAAAATTCTATGTGAAACAAAAGCTTGGCTGCAAAATGCATCCGCACCACTCCCTTTTCCCACTTCCACCACTCGCACGCTCTACATGGGGTACCATTGTCGTTAATGTGTTACCGAGGCATTTTTACTTGAGCCACTTTACTGAGAGCGCCATCGAAAGAAGTAGTCCGAGACTGCAGCGGCAGCCAAGATTGAGCCGATGCAGGCAGTAGTCAGAGAGGCAGAGAGTCGGAGAACAAGTAGAGTGAAGGTTGTGCCCGCGCACGTGATGAGCTTGTGCGTTAACTGCTATATCGATAGCTACCCTACTTGTATGCCGTGCCGAGCGTGTTAGCCCGTGCGTGAGCCAGTGTTTTGGCCGTGATCTCTGTTTCGTCTATGTGCTGTCTCCAGATTGAGCTGTCATGATTTAAAGCGGTTAGCAGGTCAGCTGTGTCGATTGGGCTTCCGGATAATTCACGTCAAGTGGAAAGCGTGCAAAGTATTTCGGTATTTTTAAACGGTGTTAATTTTAAAATTATGTTTTCAATAAACGTGATTCCTTAATCTTTTAAAGGATGTTTTCAAATAAACGTTATCCGCCAAACTATTAAAGTTTCCAATAAACGTGAAGTTAACAACTCGTAATAGTGCCATTTCCCCTTATAAGATTTAATTACGGTCAATGAGCAATAAAAATTTACTGAATGTTTAAGCACACGTCACACTTCGATTGCGCTGAAAAACAGTTTTTTGGAACAGAAGAGAAAAACGATTAATGACTTTGCAAAAATTTGTTGAACTGAATCACAGTTCGATCATCTGTCGGCAAATTAAAAGTGCCTAGTTATCCTGATGAAGTAGTCTTTCGTAAATTAGAAGAGTTGCAGTTTACCTGCCACAAATGTAATTTATCCGTCGAAACGAAGAATTCGCTGACGCATTCAGGCTCTTGATTACCTGCTAGAATGATTTATTTTTTTTACTCGTGAATTTTTCAAATGAATCGATGATTACGTTTTCCATAAATTTCAACTTGCCTGTGCGTGGCAATAAGAATGCAGTGACTAACGTCAATTTTTACTTTCCTATACCATGCAAGTCAAGTAGCGTGAGCGCGTGGGGATCGATTTTCAGTTGAAGTAAAATTATGTCCAACTCGTCCTCAATCTTGCAGGTCGATAGCAAATGCTGAAGTAGGATAAAAATCGACACTTGATGCTCGAAAAGATTTTTGGCAAAAATTATAACGGACTGTTGGTGTTACGTTTGTAAGGGCCCAAGCTGAGAGTTAGGTAGGCCTTCTTTTTGTTGAAATAAAATGCTTTTGTTATGTCAAGAACCATCTTTTTTCGGTTCACTGCTGTCCTTTTTTTTCAGCACCTACTACTTTCTCCTTCAACTTTGATCTTGTTTCATAAGCTTCTTTGTCATCTTACTGTTTCTATGCCCTTTCTGCTTAGATTCTGCGTTTCCCTAACTCCACACTAAATGGTGCCTTCTTCCTTCCTCTTCGTTAGTATAGCTCACGTTGTTCGAAAAAAAAAATTCGTAAACGAACTTCCTGTGTTTTTGTGCCATGAATGGTATTAGTTGTGAACCTTGCAGGTACGGTCACCACGAGAGCGTGCTGAAGACAGTGGACGACCACTGGGTGGTGGGAAGGATGGGTAACGGCCGCCAGCTCTTCGTTACTCTGGCCAACAGCACCTCGAACCTCGTGGAAATTACTGGTGAGAGTCTAGGCCAGCTGTTTCGAGCCTAGGCCAGCTGTTTCGAGCCTAGGTCATCTGCTTCGAGCCTAGGCCATCTGCTTCGAGCCTAGGCCATCTGCTTCGAGCCTAGGCCATCTGCTTCAAGCCTAGGCCATCTGCTTCGAGCCTAGGCCATCTGCTTCGAGCCTAGGCCATCTGCTTCGAGCCTAGGCCATCTGCTTCGAGCCTAGGCCATCTGCTTCAAGCCTAGGCCAGCTGCTTAGAGTCCAGCTGAGGCGCCTACAGCCTTCGATCCCACTTTCACAAGTTTTTGTGTTCTACCTAACACACGTTCGTTCTTCAGGAAGGTCAATGAATTGTTTGAGCATAATTTTATGTAACAAAATGGTGGAATATTTTCTGAAACAAAGAAAATTAAAAAAATTAAGTGTTCAGCCTCAAGCCCTGACTAACATGGATGTTATGAACGTGAGTTTTAAACTACTGTTTCAGGAGAATGTGGGTAAATCCAGGGACAGTATCTGTACATAACCAGTTTTTAGAGAGACAACATATTTGAAAGTTACTGTTGTGCTTCTTGATGGAACTCAACTTTCTGGATTTAGCAACAACTCATATAAATTTTGTATCATTGACGAGCACAATGACAGAATGTGATCAGTACTCCGTCTGAACGAACGTATAAAAATTGAAAAAGAGAAGCCATTTTTGCAAACGTTTTTCTGCAGAATGCTTTCAAAAATAGGATGTGAAGAGAACGAGTTTACATGTTACAGATGCTGATACGTTGAAACCAAATGAAGGAGGCTTTGCAATTAAAGCTTGGCTATGCAGTTTTGTTCATGCCCTTGAGTCTTGCTCAATGATTGAAAATTATTACCATATGTTTTGATCATCACACCTTTAAATTTGTCGTAAGGCTCTTGTCAGAGCAAACTCCAGCCCTTAGTTCGAATTGCCTACTTGGGCGAAGGACTGTCGATGAACCGTATCTTTGAGGGTTTTCATGAATAAATTTAGTGTTGCAAAGCAAGGATAAGCAATCTCAAAAGTTACTAACATTTAATGGAACAAAATTAAGACTTTAGTACGAAAATAAAAATCAAAGATTAGAGTAAATACGATAAGGACGAGTAGCAAATAATCAATCATACTTATATACAGAGATGTTCATTTAGACAGAATCACATTAAATTCCCGGATAAACGCAAACTATACTGAATGAAAGACTACACTGAATACTTAGGAACGATACTATATGAGCCGGAACTATACTGAGCAAGAGAATACACTGAGACTGAGCTGTACTAAACTGATACGGGTAATAGGTGCTCGTAAGACCTATAATGAAACAAAACAGACATTGAAACCGGGGGTAAGACTATGGCATTTAATATAATTCAAAGTATGGGCAAGTAAACTAAGTTTATTGACATCAATTGAAACTCACCAATGACGAGGCAGGAGGATAGCGCGATACTAGAAGCGGCCGAGTGGTTGAACCAAGAAACAAACTAAGAAAAAGAATCCTATTTAAGAAGATCGGATCCATCTACCGACGGCTCTGATTCATTTTCATTACATTTGGTGAGAAACATATCGGGGTTGGAAAAAATAATCGGAGAAAACCTTGTAAAATCAACAAAATATGTTTTAATATGGGGTAGGTCCCTCTTTTGAGGCAGTTACAGCCTCAATTCTCCGAGGTATTGATTCACACAAATTGTGAATGGTTTCCCAAGGAATTTTAGCCCATTCCTCAAGGTAAAACACACTCGTATTCTTTTAAAGACGATGGCGGCGTAAATCGACTTCTTACTTGAATCTCTAAAACCGACCATAAATGCTCAATAATGTTGAGGTCTGGAGATTGTGGTGGCCAGATGAAATGCCCAACTTCATTAGAATGTTCCTCGTGTCATTCTTTGGAAATAGTTCTAGCTCTGTAGATTGGGGCATTATCATCTTGAAAGATGGCGTTTCCGTCCGGAAATGGTGCTTGAACCATAGGATAAACTTGGTAGCCCAAAATTCCCATATAGTCTCGGTTGTTAATTCTTCTATGATGGGAAATCATTGGCCCAGCGGATTATTAAGAAATAGTTTCCCAGACCATCACAGAGCCTTGCCATGTTTTACGGTTGAGAGAAGGCAGTCTGGATTAAAGGCTTCTTCCGGCTGTCACCAAACGTACACTTGGCTGAAAGTCGGAAATAAGGTGAACGATGATTCGTCAGGGAAACTCACATTTTTACACTGCGCGTCGGACCAATTTTCTGGTGATTTCTCCACCACTCTAAACGCTTCAAATCATGTCTTTGAGGGCAGGGGTTTTCTAATTGCAGCTCTTACGTGGAATACAGATTTCTGCAGCTCCTGACAAGCAATTTTTGTGGTGTTAATTGAGCTTTGCAGTGATTTTAGGAGCCACGGTCTCGCGATCCTCTATAATAATTTCATTTAGAGTCCGACGGTCTCTCTCAGAGAACTTCGACTTCCGGCCAGACTTGTGCTTTGCTGAGGACGTATTTCCTTCTCTTTCAAAGGCAGTCATTACTTTTGAGACAGTACCGTACTTCTTGAAACGTCAAGCATTCGGGTAATTTCAGTCACACTAGCACCTGCCATACGAGCACCAGTAATTTGGCCTCTTTGAAAGTCAGAGAGGTCTGCCATTTGAATAAGGTTATAACCAAATTTTTATCTTAAAGATCTCTAAAAAACAGTTAACTTTAATAAAATTTCAAATAGTAACAATAATAAACAATAACACATTAAAATATGTCAAAGTTTGATTATTTATAGCAAGTTCAAAGATTACGATTCCAAAATGTTGAGTGTTTCCATTATTTTGTCCTACCCCTGTATTCAGCATTTCATTGATGTTTTTTCCTTATTTCAGACGAGGTGCAGAGAATTGCACAGCTGCACTTCAGCGACATCTTCATGCTGGAATGATGGCGGCCGAAGCCATGCAGCTTAGTCATCTGCGGCTGTTGCTTGCAGCCCTTTTTATGTGATAATGCGTGTATGACTTGGTTGTTATCCTAGTACCTCGTGACATGTTTGGTATTGCTGGCTGGCGCCTATATCGCTATATATTTACATTGTTTTGCTGAGAATATGTCCGTCTGCTTCTTTATCGTCGTTGCTCGAGGTTTACCTTCATTCCACCTTTTCTGTTGATTATTTTGTAATTGTTGGGTTGTCTTATTTCCTTGTTTATATTGCCTATGTATTCGCTAACGTACATGTTACTCTACCTAGTTAAAATTGATTATTGCATCAGTTCATCTTGACTGCTCGTATGAAAAGATGAAGTTCTGTTTTATTTCGAAATGAATCGTTTTTACCGCCTTCAACGTCTGTAGAGCCTGCTGTTAATGGAGGCTTCTTTGTTATTAATGTTAAAGCTATTGATTTCTTTTGCCAATTGAAATTGAAATTAAAAAATTTGCGATTTTAGTCATTGAAATGGATCATCTCGTGTTCTTTCGACCTTGAGTAAAAAATTCAATTCTTTTGCAATCTGCGGGCTTTTCTATTGCTTTAGTTTTATTCTTATATGAGCATTAGGGAGTCATTTTTGTGCGTCTATTCAACAGTGACGTAACATCAATTATTGCATGCTTTGTTTTTCTTAGACTTGAAGGTAAAGTAGCAGGTTCTGATTCATCTGTAACGAGGAAAATCTGTTATAACTCAAGTCCGATTTTACTGTGAGTTATTGAAGAATTAGCAAATAGGTTAAATGTATAAAGAGTAGAGGGTTAGGACTGAGTAAAACCCATTTTAAATACTTAATCGAATAGTTCTTTGCCTCTTAATGGGTATACGCTTTGTTTCTGTTAAAATTGGATTTGTTCGAGGCAGTGTTGAGAGATTGCAGACTATTTTTTGCTTCTATTTGATACAGCGCTTGATTTTAAAACTTGTACATTCCTTGTAGCCTCGATACCTGAAGGAGCTATCATTTTAAAATGCAGAGCAAGATATCTTTATTTGATTTGAGTTTTCGACGTATCCTGATCAGAGTGAAATGGAAGACGCTCAACATCTGTTGTGCAATGAGATGGAACGAGTGAGCATGATAGCAAGTACCAAAAGAAAAATTAAAAATCAATAGATTCGAGGGCCGAGGGAATTAATTAGGCTCAAGAAAAAGAAAAACGCAAGCCCGCTGTCATGAGTGTCAGCGAGAGAACGAAAATTGAGAGGCAGTTGGCAAAAATTAAAGAAGCAGTGTTGTTGGTGTAATCCAGCACTCCAACGGTCCTAAAAATACCAGGACCAGATGATAAAAAATAAAGACCATTATCATAGAAGGGCTGATCGAAGAAAAGTACTTTCCTAGGTACTTCTCAGTCACTTTCGGCGCTGGAAGGAAGAGGACAGTGATCTTTTTGACATCTTTAGGAAAATTGAAGACTTAACTGGCTCAAAACCAAGAAGGATTTTCAGCGTGAGCCAAGAGATTGTGATGCTGGAGGTGCGAAGTGCTGCTCAATCAGGGAGAATATCTTGTGTGTGTATAGAGTGCTCTGTGTCAAACGACTGAGTGTGAGCGATAAGTTACTAAAGCAATTTTCATCGAACTATGGCATCTCTAAACCCAAACTTTTCGGATTACCTTCAAACAACCGACCGTCCGATACAGTATCTATGATACATGCCAGGAGAGAGACAAGACACTAAAGTATACCCATTCAAATATAAACCAATGATACGGTTTATTTGTCAGGCAAAAGGACACACCGCAAAGCGTTGTGGCAATACCTCAAATGTGTGCAGGAAGTGTGTCGAGGGAGGTGTTTCCTCTCTGAGCCACACTTCTGATCAGCTGAAACGTTCTCTCACTGTGGAGGTTCTCACGTAGCTGGAAGCATTCCGTGTGAGAGCGAAGTTGGGAAGAGGTCTTTGCTGGCAATAATAGAAAACTAAAAAGTAACAATGAGACCAGCTAAGTAAATTAAAAAGCTACGAGCAAAATTTGACAGGTGCCACCATCCAATAAATTCATCACGATCTTCGACGTGGCTTCTCGGAAAGTGCATCACTCGAAAAGGCAGTAAACCTAAAGCGACTAGGTCCTGCAACAAAACGGTATTCACTGTAGAAGTGACGCATCACGGAGCCTAAAGATGGAGCAGCTGGATCAATTGAACCAGTTACCCATCTCTGTTTAAGAAAATTGCAACTTTGCCATCCAAAAGGGTTTCGTATACATTTATGAATACGATTTTAACAACTTCGACAAATTCATGAAAGGCTTTCTGGAAAAAGCGGCATGCAAGACTCGGTTCTCGCAACTCTTGATTAACCTCAGCAACCAATTAGCCAAGCTCATTCTAGTATCCTTCATGCAACCCATACCTCCTGAATACGTCCACATTCCAGGAGAGGAAGCAAAATCTAACGTATTTGAAATAAAACCAAAATCCATGTTATGCAGGAAATCCGAAGAACGCGGTCATGGAATAAAAATACTGCCTAGAAACACAGATTTGCTCAAAGTGCAGCTCAGTTGGTCTCGGATTTGACTGTAAATCAGATGAGCTACAGTGCTACCACTGCGGGGGAGTAACATATCGCAGGAGCGAAGAGTTGCAGGATGAGCGCAATCGAAGAGGAAATTTGGCTAATTCAGAGCAGGGAGAGAGTTTCAAAGGGACAACCCTAGCTGTTATTCCACCTCAGAAATCACAACTTTTCCATGAATTAGAGCCCCAGCAAAGCGGGAACAAAATCGAAAAAGCCCTTGAAATTGACGGGGACAAGAGTAGATTGTCATGCATGAGTGATGACGAAGAGCAATAGAGAAAAGAAGTGGTTTGTGAGGCCTCTGAAACAGGACTTTTCTCTGCAAGAGTCAATTTTGACCACGATACAACTATGTCTGAAAACGATAGAGTACCCAGAAAAAGAAAGGCGATAAATGTTTTTGATGAGTGTGTGCGCGAGGTGCGAGGGAGAATAGAGGAAGTGGACCGAGTTAATTACGAGGAAAGGCAAATTGTTCAAAACGAATAAAACCAAGGGGAAAAGCAGCACGGCATTCACGTGGGACCTCAAAGGAAGATTAACGAAAGAGATGCTCGAGGGACAGAGAGGAAGGGAAGAAGATTGAGCGGCAGACACATGTAGAAGGTAAACGCAAGTACAGGTAATGGCGAATATGCGATTGTGTTCATCCAGTGGAATGGGCAGGGAATGACCACTTAAACAAAACGTGATTAACCTCTTTGAAACTTTTGAGCTCACAGTGTGAGCTATCCAGGAGACATTCCATGGCAATGATTTCAAATTCCCAAAATCAGGGTAGAACAGTTTCTGCAAACAAAGCCATTATAACCACAAGTTCCATGGCGTGGTTGTGGTATACGCCACTCGTCGATACCCTTACATGAATTTCAAAACCAGTCGTCGGCCCAAATAACAGCAGCAAAAAACATGTCTAAAGCAGTACAAAGTGATAACCGTCTCATCTCTCCCTAAAGAAATTTTCAGCTTTTTTTTCGTGGACGACTCATTGCAAACGCAGATCACGACAGCATCAAAGTTCAACAAACCGTGCTTCAGCATATAATAGATCAACTCACTCCTAGAATTGTATTTTAAGAGCTGTTGGGCATAACATCATTGATTATTAAAAGACTGCACCAGACCATCTCCTTATACGATATTCCGACGCTCTTAGTACAACCGGACTTTGTCTCGCTGCCCGACCGTGCAGCTCAACTTTCCGAATAAACGGACACTAAAGACATAGACTTTCCTGGCACCCTTTATAGGGGTCAGGTAACGCTGTAGGTTATAACAATTTATTAATGACAAGCGTAACAAAGTACAGGAGGCTCACCTGAAGGATCTTCATGATCTTCGAAGATACTATTCAGGCGAATACATCTCCAGTAAGCCGGCCATCTTGAACACTAGGTTCCAGAAGCAGGGGTCGGTAAAGGTCCGAACCCGCAGAGCACCAGTGATGCGCCCGCGAAGACGGTCCAAATGAATCTGAGGTGGCAACGTGCCGCGGCCTCCTCTTTAGGTTGCTCGAAACCGTTGCCGTGGCTTCGGACTCGAGCAAGAAGATTAAATGAACGGTTTTTAATTATTTCATTAAGATAAGTCGCCAAGGAAGTGAAGCACCCCCGCCATTGTTCCGCTTTGTCATTAATTGTCAGCGTAATTGCTTTTTTTAGGCTTAGTGAATTTAAGTTAAGCCCTTGTCCTTTATTGAGCAAGGTATTGGCTCTCTTGCCTAGGACTTCAGCAACGAGCAATGGCTGGATTGGCGACAACTTCACACCTACGTCGTTTTCATGGATGCTGCCGAGACCTAAGATTGAGCAGCATTAGACGAATTGTAAGAAGACGAAAATGATACCATCCATCCAGACACATTCATTGAGACAAATCAGCAACTATCAAAATTGCAAGATCATTTATATGGAGGGCTTCAAGTTTCTGACAGGAGTTGGAGCTATGGCCGTGATGGGAAACGTCACCTAGATGGTATCTCTACTGGTCGTAGTGAGTAAAATGACAGCCAAGCTACAAGCAAAGAAGCTTCTTTAAATATAATAAAAGGAACATAATCCTGCAATTTTGAGACACAGTGACCTTATGAGCCCCATACAAGCAATGAACTATTACACCGAAAACAATGAACTTGTTAGGAAGATATTGCTGGAGATGCATCAAATAATAGAGGGTGGTTAAAAAATACGTTCAGCTGGGTGCCAGCGCATGTGTGTTGCTGTAAACCAGCGCGCAGACTAGTCTGCAAGGGTAGCAGCAGTGAGACCAACTGAAAATGTTTTAATTTTGTGTAGAGATTTGTTCCTTGTGGTACGAAGAGAACTTTCGAGATAAAGAATCTGGAGTGGCGAGAGGCGAAGAGAGACCTTAGGCCAATCAAAACATGTTCCGGAAGATGGAAGACGAGGGTCTACGCTGAATCACCAGGAACAGGTGGCTATCAACAGGCTGCGACTGAACCACGCAGCATTAACCCATAGTTACCCCTTGGACAGAGACCTATATGCGGACGGTGTGAAGCAGCAATTCTGACAGTGAAGCATGTTTTGGAGGAAACTGCTGCTCTACAGCAGACCAGAGACGGTTACATCGACCGATGACTGGAGGAAGCATCAGTGTGGCTATACTGTTACCTGATGGGGGACGTATCCATTAAGTGGTGGAACACGTGAAGGAAGTGAATATATTCGTTAATTTCTAATGATATGTGAATCTGAGTGAGCGCAATCCATATGTAACTAGCTTTTATCATTTTTCTTGATTTTGACTCTCAAGTTATTCCAGAGTTTAATGAGATCTAATGAAGTGAAAATAGACTGGGAAGCGTTTAAAAGCAAAATGGCTGAGCGCTCTATCCTGGACGCTCTGGTGAGAAGGGGTTCCAGCATGGGTCAGGCGCTCGGCCTAAGTGAGGAAGGGTAGCTGGAACCTTCATTTTAGGGTCCTAGCTACAACCTCTCCCACAGTGACTTTCTGATTTGCCCAACCTTCCCATCTCTTAATAATTCAGATTTTCAATATTGAATCGCTTTCGAAGCATCTAAGTTAGTAAAATGATTGGGATGTTGGAGATAATAGTCAGAGTGACGGATTGATGCTTTTGTTATTTGAATGTTCAGGGTGATCACCTCTGTGGCTCCTTCCGTGTTTAGTGTAGTATATTTAATTTTCCTCACATCTGTGCACTTCTTTACTTGTTGTGGGGCTGCAAGGAAAATGTGATTATGTGAGACCTTTGGTGCATTATGGTTCATGTTTCTAAAGTGCTGGTAAACCTATTTTGTTGGAATTGCTTGACTCGTGTGAGTTAGAGTGCCTCAGCTAACAAGTGACACTCGACGTGCATCGACTTATCTTGGCGTGACTTAGTTCATTTTCCAGTGAGCGGAGGAAGGAGGAGAAAGAGAGAGGAAGACTAAAATTAAGAAAACGAATAGCTATCTGAAAAGGGAAGAATAAGATATTACAGTGGGGTAAGGGGGAAATACCAACTCATTCAACAGTGAGAAACAAACTCTGGTAGCACTACCGAAGCGATAATTTAAAGGTTTTAGATCGAAGTTGTCATCGATATTTAATATTAATTATTATTATAGTGCTTCAAAATTAGTAATATCTATTTTTACTTGATGAAGAAATTGTGTGACCAACGTAATGGCTCATTCATAGAACGTTTGCCAAAGATAACTTGTGTAAATGTTTTTGCTAGCGTAATTATGCATGATAGCTCCTGATACGTGAACTTCTATTCCTTTTGTCTTGTTTTTCTCCTCGTGGTTTGACCTGTATCATTCATTTTATGATACCTAATTAAAATTTTAATAATGTTACTGTGATTTAAAATATTTCTTAAGTAAAAATTTTTGTCATGTACATATCTGTAATAATTTGTTTTTCTTGGGCAAATAAATATACTAGAGCTACATGACTTATTCCTACCTCTTACAAGTTTACCTTGCAAAGCTTTACGCGGACGAGAAATCCATATTTGTCTTGTTTGACTTTGTTAGGCATACACCAACAATGCTATCATTCTCCCCCATGGAGAGTGGGAAGGCTAGTAGGTTGTCGGATAAACAAAGACCATGGGCTCCCCTAGCCTGCTCCCCAGCGCAGTTGGGCTTAGGTGTGCCGGCAGCCCTGCCTGGAGTGCGGGCTGTGCGCTGCTCAACATGGAGGCTCTTCCTCACGATGTGACTTGACGCATGCGAGGGTAGGTCGGGTTCTGAGGCAGGTGAGGCAGACTTGGCTCTGGGACACGTGAGACGAGACCTGGCTCTGAGACACGTGAGACGAGTCCTGGCTCTGAGACACGTGAGACGAGACCTGGCTCTGGGACATGTGAGACGAGACCTAGCTCTGAGACACGTGAGACGAGACCTGGCACTGGGACACATGAGACGAGTCCTGGCTCTGGGACACGTGAGACGAGACCTGGCTCTGAGACACGTGAAACGAGACCTGGCTCTGAGACACGTGAGACGAGACCTGGCTCTGGGACACGAGACGAGTCCTGGCTCTGGGACACGTGAGACGAGACCTGGCTCTGAGACACGTGAGACGAGACTTGGCTCTATGACGCGTGAGACGAGACCTAGCTCTGAGACACGTGAGACGAGACCTGGTTCTAAGACACGTGAGCGAAAACTCTGCTGCTGATATAACTAAATAGAAACATGCTCTGGGTGCGCACACCTTTCATAAGTCTGAGACTAACATTTCTATTACGTTGACTTACATTTCTATCACCATTACTTTGCGGTCGCCAGCCAATGCCTGATAATGAAAAAGTTTCTATTTCGCTTACCGACGGTAACTTGTCCAGATCCTAGTTCCTCATTAGCTCAAGGTGTTTGAACCCGAACTAAGCTTATCAGCTGTTTAAACGGTCATAATTATATTCTGATCAAACCTTGCTCCTCTAGCCATTAGTCAGTAATGCTCCATCGGTAATTTGTTCATTGATCTACGAGCAAGCACTCGCATTCTACAAATGTTTGCAACATGCGCGAAGGTGTCGGGAGTACCGGACTCAGTTGTGCGCGTAATGCCTCTGAACACCCGACAGTGAAAGTTGACGAATCGTCGCCTTTGCTGCAAGCAACTCTAGCCGTCCGCTGTTGTATTCCGGTGTCGGAAATGGGTACCGGCTTGACCGGGGGTAACCGTCATTGCGTCCTGGTATTTGTTATAAGGCATTTGAAAAACCAATGTACAAGATGATATGTATCAGGCTTGACTGATTGGAATGAAGATTTTTTTTGTAAAACACGTTCAGCTGTGGTATACTTGAAGATTACTTGGTCAGATAACTAGGCCTAAAAATTTTTATTTCTCTCCGTCAGAGAGGTTAGTATTCATATGACAACTTTGGTGTACGAGTCATATGGTGTACCTTTAAGCACTGGTTGAAATCGTTATTCTCTTCGTTCAAGGCAGCTACGGAATTCAATGAATTTGGGTGCGATAAAATTGCAGAAAAACCCGCTATACATCAAATTTGAATCAGAGTTCCACAGGATTTCAATTTTGTACGGCAATACAACTTTGAGAAAAATTAATTCTGCCGGGGTTCTGATCATAGACGATCAAATATTCTAAAAATGTCTAGCAGATTAATTTAATCTACTCCCATACAACGGAAAGGTATTTTTATCGTTCGCAAGTAGCGACCGGTTCGGTTAAGACAGTGGCTATTAACCATTTTTGGCAGTGACCCAAAGTCTGGCCAAAATAACAGCCGCGACTCAAGCCTCCATTATAATAAAAAGATTTCATTCATTATATGATTGTTCTTTTGAAAACAGGTTACTGTAGGTTAACAGTACAGAAACAAAAATGATTGCTGTCGTGTTTTTCAATATAACCAGCACATTAGAGTGACGTCTTGAAAAATCAACAAACATATATTTTCCATTACTACAGAAATAAATTGGGTACATTTCAACTTCATGCTTTCAGAATATATATGAAGAAAAAATTTTTGAGATACATCCTTTCAAAACATCAAACTTACTCACAAATAAACAAGTATTATGTTTCCACTGCCGTAATCAAATCTGGATGATTTTGTTGTTAGACTGCATCTTAAGCCATCCTTGGGTTGTGAGCGGCTTCTATACTTTGTTTTTATGAGTGTCAGGGCAGAAAACTCTGCCTCACACAAATATATGTTCGTGATGGTATGTAAGTAGGGCTTTCACGGCTTCACCTCCAAGAATTGGTGTTTCTTTGCACACATTTATTCAAAATGACCCTAGTGATTCATGTTGCTTTTTAAAATTGTAATGAAGTGTTTCATCATTTTGAATTTAAATAAGCTGCCCCTGTAGGTCGATGATGATTCAAATATCCTCGGGTAGGTCTTCAGCGGCAATGTTGAATGGGTTTCTTCTTATCCAACTGTATTGATGTGTATTTTCTGTAATATAATGATCAAACACGGTGATTAGCTTGGGCATGTGTTGTTCAATAATGTCTTGGACTTCAGTGAGAGAACAATCATTATTTTCCAGGGGTATATTTAGCGATGGAGAAGATACTGTTTTTCTTGCTTTTAGTTTATTTGTCCAGAACTTTACTTTTACTTTGAATGATGATAATTTTTCAGGAAGCCCAATCAATGTCTGATCGCGACCTTGCCTCGATATATTCGGAGAATTAATCTCAGCAAATACATCTACAAGGTATGCTACTTGCATCATCCAATTTGAAATTGAAAATCTGTCAGTTGATGTTTCTTTTCAGTTAGAAGCGTCTCTGTTTCGGTCCGTAATTCAAGCAATCGTTGAAGAACCTTTCCTCGTGACAGCCACCTAACTTCAGAATGGGACAGCAGATGCATATATTTAGAATTGAAACCAAAACTCATTTGAGAAAATAACCTGGAGTTGAGAGCCCTAGCTTTGATGAAATTAACTATTTGGATTTCCTTCTGCATCATTTTCAGAAACTCTTTTGATAACTTCTGAGAAGTAAAATTTTCACAGTGAAGAAGACAGTGAACAATCACCACAGAAGGACTTTCCTGCTTAACTCTAGCGGTAAAACCAGTACGAGCTCCAAACATTGTTGGTGTACCATCACAACAAACACTACAACACTGTTTTCAGTTAAGTCCTTCTTCTCTGAAGAAAGAATTCTTTATTTGAAAATGTCCTTTCCTGTTGTTGTGGTTTGCAGGGGGTCGGCAAAACAAAAACTCTTCTTCCATATCGTGTTGACCTTGATAACGCACATAAGTTATAAATTGGGCACCATCACTCAAATCGGTTAAATCGTCTAGCTGAAGACTGAACGGTCTACTTTCTTTCATAGCTCCCAACACTTGTGTTTTAATATCGCAAGACATAATCTGAATTCTTTTTTAACTGTGTCATTGGATGAGGAACAAGTTCATTTTTTTAACGAACTAATTTCCAAATGTTGTTCACACAAGTCCAATGCATCAGGTTTAATCAGTTCCTCACCTATCGGATGGGGCTTTTTTGCTTCTGCAGTTTTCCAGCTTACCAAAAATGAAGCAAGTATTGCTTGTTGCATGCCAATCACCGCTGGGTTCGTAGGAGCATCCAATTGTTGCCTTTTCAGTTGCTGTTTTTGTCTTTCAAAAAAGCTGCGGTCAAGCTGCGCGTCAAGACCGTATCTCACACGAGGTACTGCCCCTGCTTGTAAGCTCCGTAGCATCGGAACCAGTGCACGTACGAAGCGGATTTTTTTCACAGAAGCTCCCTAATATGTTCGTCTTGCTTTTGCGACAGCTATCTCATTTTCTCAAAATTCACGGAGATTGACTACTTAGGGAGGGAGCTCTTCTTAAGCATCTTATCATGCAATTAACTCTAAGTTATCAAATTTGTGTTCTTTACTCTGTGATGAGTTTCGTAAAAAGTTGAAAACAATTGCATCGCCATTGCAGCAGTGGCGGTGGTATATTAGTGATGTGAATTCTGATACCTGTTTTTGCATCAATATATGTGATGCTGAATTTGCTATAAAGTGCTCGTATTGTCTCGCACGTATAGTAATAAAACTTGCGGATGCTTTCTATAATGAAAATATATTTTTGAAATTGAAGAAATTTAACATTCTATTTACCACAAGCGATACATTCGTATATTTTTTCTTTTGGCTATTACAATGGACACATTTGAGTAAAGATACTTGTGCGCCAGAATAAGTTCAGCTACTTCTTGTGCATCCTATTATCAATGCTATTTTAAGGTGTAAGGGGGGAGGAGGAAGAGGCGGCGGAATATATTTGGTGTTTTAATAGAATGGTGGGGTATTTTTGTCTCCTCCCTTTTACTTGAAATCGCTCTGACACTGGGGTCAATCAACAATTATTGGTGTTTGTGCATCCACATACACTTACTCGGGAGATCATAGGTGTACAGGGTATTGGTTTCGAGAGGAGGAACATGAGGTCCCGAGAGGTGAAATCCAGGTAAAACCTGGTGAGGAGCAAGAACATTAGCAATCGTTTGATGGATGACAATACTACTAATACAAAGACTAACGGCTCATCAGTTGAATAAACTAATCGAAGGAACGAAAGGTAAAATAAACCAACCAATAAACCAACTCTGACTCCATAATTAAGACAAAGATCATTTAGGCTAATCAAGAACCAAACGTAATTCAACGTAGTTTCACGAGATACATAGAAAGAAATGTCGAGCTTGAGCACCATTTAGTAAAATATATATCGCTCCTTGAATTGTTCCAAAATACATTCAAATCTTATGAATCAAGATTAAGATTAATTTGATGACATTCAACACAATAACATTGTTCATCGAGATGAAATAACAATGTGGAAATTTAGCTCGCTGGTAATGATCGTCATTTATCTAAGCAACATCTTTCAGAATAGATTTACAAGTTCTGACTAATCACAAAATTCAATGGTATGCAAGAAAATAACTTACCCAGACAAACTTCGGCGTAGGACACTTAATAAGAATGCCTTTGCTGGAGGGAGCTGTGGTTGAGTAGGCTGCAAATGACGTTGCCATGAGACGCCTTATATAGTTACGAAGGACCGGATGTGCGGCATAAATATATGTGAGGCTTAACCAAATGTGAGGGCATTACCGGATGTGGAGCATCACCGGATGTGGGGGTGAAATATTGCCGGATAGACGAAAGGAATTTTGGATTTTAAAGATAATGATTTATCAGAAAAGTAATAGGCTTTATTTCTGGGCACCACAGGTGTACAATTATGTTTAACTTAGTTCACCTGATCAAGTAGTGGACTAGACTAGTAATTGAATTTGTTCGATCAAGATTCGATGTTTAATTTTACAACAATTCTTAACATGAGCAAGACGAGAACAGCATAATCCAGAAAGGACTTAAGAGATATGTCTTAATTCATGGTAGATAATAACATATTCATAACAGTCGGGTAACGTTTCACTGCAGTTTGCAAAATCTAGTACATAAATTTGATAACAAATTTGACCGTAATAATAATACTTGTGCAATGTTCAAACCGAGAGATTTTTCAGTTCTCAAAAAATTAGGCACTGACGATTTGATCCATGTTACCAAACCAGATGAAGGGAATGGAGTTGTTATACTCCATAAACTAGACTATATTTCGAAAATGGAATCCATTCTTGTCGATCGGGAAAAATTTCGTGAAGAAACCGTTGCCAAAAAACGCTGGTGTTAAAACTAGAGAATAAAATCGGTTATAGACTAAAAATAGACAGAGAACTGGGCATTTTAACTGACGAATTATACAATACGTGCCGTTTTGTGGGTTCTCAACTTGGTGTTGTGTGTGGATTACCTAAAATTCATAAACCAGATGTACAGATGAGACTAATTTTATCTGCCTGTAATATATCCCTAATTTTAAACTGTGCGTAAATTTAGTGCCGGTGTTGACACCTTTTTGTAATAGTGAATTTTTCGTGGATAACTCGGATCACTTTGTACACGAGTTATCGACTGTTGACGGCATAGAAAATCTGTTCATGTGTAGTTTTGATCGAGAATCCATGTATACAAACGTACCACTAGAAGAATCAATTGATATTTTGCTTGAACGTTTTTATCAAGACAATCTCACCATTATGAATTACGACAGGGCTCAATTCAAACGCTTGCTAGACATCGCACAAAAAGATTCATTTTTTGTATTCTAAGGGAAAACTTACCCACAAATTGACGGTCTAGCAATGGGCTCAAGCTTGTCTCCCCCCTTAGTAAACTCGTTCCTGGCTAACTTAGAGAAAAAATTTTTGGCCCACTGCCCTACAGAATTTAGGCCCTTATTCTACCGTAGAAATTTGGAAGATTCGTTTGTTTTGTTCCGTTCTGAAAATGAAGCTACTAGTTTCTTTGAATATATCAATGCATTTCATCCTAATATTAAATTTACCATGGAAATAGAAAAAAATGGCCAAATCCCTTTCTTAGATGTACTCGTGAAAAAGTCAAACTCCAGGCTCATGACCTCTGTCTACAGGAAACCAACATTTACTGGCCTCAGTACAAACTATTTCAGTTGCATTTATACGGGATATATAAAGTCTTGCATAATTACATTACTTCACCGTGCATATCGTATATCTAGTACTTTTGAAATATTCCACCATGAAATAGAATTTATTAGGACATTATTGATTAAGAATATATATCCTAAATTTATCATTGATAATTACGTCCGAAAGTTTCTAGGTAAAAATACTGTTCCTCTCCTGTCACCTTAAGCGTAGCAAAACAGAAATTGTATGTACAGCTACTTTATTTGGAGTATTTGAACTCGGAACTGAAAAGAGAAGTTGTAGCTCTGAGTAGCAGTTTTTTCCCTTCAGTTGACGTCAGAGTATTTTATAGAAATAGTTTTAAAATCGGTTCATATTTTAGGAGGAAAGAACGTCTGGAGGAGTGCCTGTGGAGTGAATATGTTTATTTGTATAAGTGTGACTGCTGCATGCTGATTTTTGTTGGTAGTGCTAAACTTCAACAATTTATTAGACACAGCCAACATTCAAGAGTATCTCATAGAACCGGTCGCATACTATCCTCTCCTTCTCATTCAGCAATCCGAGATCATTGTCAGCAATTTAATCATTCTTTCAGAACAAAAAATTTCTCTACACTGTGTACCACAAACAACGAACAAGATCTTCGCATTTTAGAATCTTTGTTCAAATCTTCTCATAAGCTTGACATTTAAATAAAGACTTGAGTGCGGTGAAACTGAACATTGCGTCAATCTACTGACATATTTCTGTGTGTGTATGTGTGTGGAGTGTGTTTGCGCGCATCTGTTTTTGTTAAGTTCCAATGTGTAAATGTATGAATGTATGTAGTGGTAAAAGGGTGGGTGAATGAGCCAATGAGAATGATCGTTTTTACTGTAGTTGAATGATCAGTAGGATTTAAGTTTTATAGATGTTTGTTTGCTTATTTTTTGAACTTGTGTGAACTTTGTGTATTTTAAGTTTTTTCGACCTTTTTGACCTTTGTGTATGTTTTTCAGCAATGAAAATGGAATTGTAACATTCCGAAAGGTTTGCCATGAAAAAGAAATAGATCAAAATGTAGTTTTTACGTTGGTTCTCCTTTTTATCTTACGCGTGAGATTCCCTAAGAATCGGCCTATTGAAAGCATGGTAGATAATATTATCAAAATTCATTATATGGCAGAAAAGATTTGACTTAATTGCCTTATGGGATTCTAGCCAGTATTATCAAATATATCTAGGTAATCAGCCATTAAAGTGAGTTGAGAGAAAATCAAGTGCACTACAAAAATAAAAAATACTACACATTAGGGATGAAAGACTTACAATTAAAAAGATTTTTAAACGAAAAAGTGAAAATCACGCAGAGATTATCAGCCTTCAATCTAGTGCAATTTCAAAAAGTGCACATGCACTCAGACCGTGAGTGGAAACATTGTAGTGCATAAATTACTCA